>JASAND010014535.1:0-47726 GCA_030248195.1 Trissonchulus latispiculum
ATAACCGATCAACTCGCTGCCATCGATGCTCCGGTTGGGGAAAAGACCGGACTACTGCCTGATGATATGTTTGGTTTCAGGCCCCAACACAGTTGTGAAACTGCCTTACTGTCGTTAACCGACTATTGCAGAAGGCAAATTGATGCAAAGAACCAAGTGGGCATTTTAGGGCTAGACCTGTCGAAAGCTTATGATTCTGTAGACCATATTCTCTTGCTAGCAAAGCTACGAGCTTTTGGTTTGTGCGATGCAGCGTTAAACGTGATTTGCAGTTTCCTGGCGCAAAGGACGCAAAGAGTTCAAGTTGGTGA
The DNA here is from genome assembly GCA_030248195.1 of Trissonchulus latispiculum. Taxonomy (NCBI): domain Eukaryota; kingdom Metazoa; phylum Nematoda; class Enoplea; order Enoplida; family Ironidae; genus Trissonchulus; species Trissonchulus latispiculum. The sequence continues at coordinate 312 of JASAND010014535.1, forward strand.
TACATTGTCAAAACCGGAATTAGTAAAGGTCGGCGTCCCCCAAGGGTCTTTGCTTTCACCATTGCTGTTCAATTTGTTCTATGCAGACATGTACTGGTTACTGCCACACCTGTTGTCTGTACGTTACGCTGATGATACCACGCTTATTCGAAGCAGTACCACTATTCAATCGCTCACATGCAGGCTGGAGGCTGATTTCGATGACGTCTCCCTCTACTTGGAGAAAAACTACATGACGCTCAATGTAGAGAAAACGCAATTTTTGATAATATCAAGTCAGTCAAACCAGCCAACTTCTCTAAATCTGAAAGGGAAAGATATTTGGTCTCAGAAAACATTGAAGTTGCTCGGATGGTCCCTTTCGACAAATTTAAAGACACGATCGCAAATTTCACAGATGATACAAAAGGCAGGGGCCTGCCTAAACAGGCTGCGAACGCATAGACAAAGTTTCACAAAGTCAACTCTGGTCCAACTGTATAAAATGTATATCAGACCACACCTGGAGTATGCTTCAGCTTTGTTGATCGGTACCTCTAAACAGGAGGTAGAACGATTGGACCGATTCCAAAGAATAGCTTTGAGACAGCTATTGCAGCTGCGCTGGAGAGAGGACCCAATCAAGGCAACAAGCTTCAAACTTTGACCTCCAGAAGGGTGCTTAGGTGGGCCAAATTAGGATACAAAGTATTGACAACTGGAATACCATCGAAGCTGAATCTTTTGTTCGAAAGACCTCCTGCCACTTATAACTTGCGAAACAGTAGCCGGCTCTTCCTAACGAGTTTTAGAACTGAATATATGAGAAATGCGTTTTCAGTACTTACTACAAAAGTTTGGAATAGAGTGCCTGGCAGCATCAAACGCAGTGAAAGCATTAATGTCTATGCACAATATATAGAACGAAATATGTTGAATATTTTGTGACCTTTCTGTCGTTGTATGTAAACGAGCACATTGTGCTCATATACTGTACGACATTGAAACTTATTATTTATTTAAACACCAGGTTACCATACTCCTTTCCAGCTTGCCAGAATAGTATGATAACCTTATCACTGCCCTAGATTCCAGGGATGGCGAATTGTCCCTGTCCTTCGTACAAAGCCGACTTCTCCAAGGAGAAGAAATGAGAATGAAAACTAAAGAACCAGTCAATGGATTCGAAACGGCTCTGACCGTGGGACCAAACAGATTCAAGTACAACAAAGGTGTCTGCTTCAATTGCCAGAAGCCTCGTCACTACGCCTATGAAAGCAGAGGTCAAAGACAAAAGAGTCCATAAAAAGGCTACTCTAGACGACGTGATCAAAAGGCAGGTATGGCCTGCAAATCCGAAGACAGTTCTTTCGAAGAGTCAGTCAGCAGGGCCTTTATAGTAACCAGTGAATGATAAAATGTCCTGTCTGCAGCAAATGATGATCAGAAGGCTACTGCCTGGTTCATCGATTCCGGTGCCAGTCAACGCATGACACACCGCAAAGACTGGTTTGAAAACTTTACTGAACTTTCCAAACCGGAACCTGTGACACTTGGTGATGGCAACACTGTGGAAGCTGTGGGCTCAGGTACTGTTGCAATGACATTAGTACTCCATATTGGGGAGTGGGGACACAGATATAGCGCTTAATTAAAACTTTAAAAAGTTAAACGTTATTTTATATTTGCAGCAGTTAGCACGTGTTATTTAGTTAGCATATATTTAGCAAATTAAATTATAACATACATTCAAAGGCAACGCAATGATTATTATTACTTTCTGTTTTCTATAATATGTCCCTCCCTTTAAGCACGCCTGCACTGACTCTCATAGTGTTTAGGACTAAGGTCAAGCACCGAGAAAGAACAATAGCTTACAACTTTAGCTTATACCGAACTAACGAAAAGCTAAATCGAAAAAGGACTTCAGATTCCTGTTCTACTGCCCAGAAAACCCTTATATGCAAATTTTTAGCAAAATCTGGGACAAAAAATTTTTCGGTTCTCCTTTCGAATCAAATCGAAAAAATCAAATTTCCGAAATGGAAAAATTTTGTGACATTTGAACTCATATTACTCACATTACTCAGATCAAATTTCAGCTCATTTGGTCAAGTTTTACTAACTTGTAGTGGGGGTAATCGAGACAGGACAGCACCCGTATTTTCTTCTTTTGTTCACTAATATGAATAAATCTTGCACAATCTGAATTGTAATGAATTGTAAGTGTAAATTAATAACAATTGTAATGAATTTATGTTTCAAGATGGGATCTCCCCGGAAAATTTCTCCCTTTTCCCGGAAAATTCCAGGGAGGGGGGCCTATGTGGTTACCTAGGTTACCTGGTTTATGCTGCTGCAACTGCGACTGCTGCAACATTTTCTTATTCTTTTTTATTACCAATACTTGCTTTGTTTTTTCTCCCCAAGGTAAATCTTAGCATCGCGCAAGCCACTAGTGCAGAAAATGCATGAAAAACGGGCGCCAACGGCCGGTGGCCGGCCGGCCAAGACGTACACTTGCCCGTCTGGCGGGCAGTTTCAGGCAGCCGCTGAACGGCCGGCTGTTCTTATGTTTCAACGGTTTATCAGGTTTTTCTCCGTGTTTTAAATCATGCTTATGCATTTTTATATGCGTATTTTCTGTTCTGGCACCCATGTGTCAGCCTGCTGGCTACTTATAGTCTTCGATTCGTCAGCCGGTCGTTTCCGACCGGTAGGCCGTCGTACGACCGCCCGACCGGTCGTTTTACTAAGACGGCCAACCGATTACGTACGGCCTGCAGGCCGGTCAGCAACACTGCAAGCCACCATCTGCCACAACATGGGTAAATGGAAGCTCAGATTTTCGCTCTGAATCATTCCGTTTAGTTTAGCTTGTTCCATTTACCAGTTCATTTACGGTGGCTCACAGAATCCTCTTGTTTAGAGACAACTTATTGCGTGAGCATTTTCAATCGAACGCATTTCGGCAAAGCTTCATAATTAGACACGACGGAATATTGTCAGTTTGAGTTGACTAAGTCCCATGATTTTGCATTTTCTCAATTTATCTGCGTAAATACTTAATAAATATATGCATTCGTTTTTTTCTACGTCATTCTTTCTGATGTACTTTATTATCCAACACTAAGATGTGTTTTTCAGTATAATCTCCCGTTCCTTGGACTGCTCATATTACAAACGCAGTTATCAGAATATTTCAGCGAATTGTGTTCGGACTGCAATCAAATCGACACAAATACAAGTGTCCTTCGGTCATAAAAGATTTAAGGGCGGGATAAAGAATTTCACAAAATTTTAAATGCATATTTGGTGAATTTAAGGATGAACTCAACTGGAGAATTTCCTCCTTTTGTCCTTTACACTTGGCCTTCAATACCAGTATTTGCTTTGGGCGGTATATTTGGAACAATTGCAAACGGTCTAGTGGCTTTTGTAACCATGCGCGTTGAATCTCTGCAGAACAAAGTGATATTTGGTTTAGCAATTGCTGATTGTAGTTGCTGTTTTAATTTTGCCATTTTATCCATAGTCATTTGCTTTCACTGGACTATATCTCAACGAATGTGCTACTTTGTATTGTTGCCTTTTATAACTAGTCTAAATTTAAGTTCTGTATTAACTTTAGCTGTAGGCACGGATAGGCTTCTCTTGATATCCTGTAAGTTTAATAGCATCCTAAAACTTTTGTTCAACGCCTAATGAATAATACCTACACAGTTCTGTCATTTGTACGATTTGTTCTGTAATCTTTCATGACACAACACAAAGTAAACGCCAACGTGAGAGCGAAACAAACACGTTCATAACTGTAGCTACTCTGTTCGTTAAATTTAGATACTGCACCCAGTAATTTGTAACAATGTGTGCAATTTGTGTAATTGTAATATAGGGCCAGCTGGATACGAATCAGCAAAGAAGAATGCCATAACCGGCGCAGCGCTAACTTCATTAATTCTGATTTATCCAACCGCAATGATTTTTGTTGGAGTAGTTTATGTACCCTACAACACAACAGTTCCATTTTGTATGCCACCGTTCGCTCTGGATGGTAAGATATACGAAGATGTACTTACAGGCGCTGTGCTAAAATATTAATTTTTGCTTTGTAGTAATTGTAAAATTTACACAATAATTTGTGTAAATCTGGCTCGCCAGTCTTACAATTTAAAAGACGTAGCCGCATTGTTGTTGCTGTTGCCCTCTCCGGTAGCCAGGTTCAGTTCGACAAGGCCAGAATAGATGGAGTTGGTCCAGAGATCTTCAGCAGTGAGGTCACTAGGACAGGCTGGGCAGTTGAAGAGATGGTTAGTGTCATGAGGGGTGGTGTCGCTTTCGCAGTTTGGGCACACATCCGCAATGCCCGGGTCAAGCCGATTCCGGTAAGAGTTTAACAGTCTGCAATGGCCAGATCTCAGTTGGGCTAGGGTAGTTCGGGTACCTCTGGGCAGGGTCATTTCTGATTTGTCAATTTGTGGGGGAGGTCGTCCCAGGGCTATATTGTTGCCCAGGTTGGCGATGGACTGCCTGACGGTGTTACTATGGAGCCATTTATGCACATCTTTGGCATCAGGGTTCAGGCGCGTTTCAGCCGCTGCGAGTGGCTGTGGAATGGATGACGCTTCATGTTCCGAGAGGCGGGGGTTTCCTGGGTGAGAGCGTGGCAGGGATGGCTCAGTTATCTGCAAACTGGGCGGATTGGAGGCGGTTGTGATCTTCAACGGGGAGAACGCAGCATTCCTGGTGAAGGTGCTCAACTGAAGACATCATGTGGCAGTCCGTAGCAATCCGCAAGGCTGCGTTTTGGGATACCTGGATCCTGTTGAGACTAGACGAAGAAGCTTGAATAGACCAGATAGGAGCCGCGTAGTTGATGACTGACCTTCCAGTAGCTGTGTAGGTGATGAGCAGCGTTTTCTTATCCTGGCCCTAGGATGATCCAGCTAGGGCCTTAAGTATTAAATTGCGCTGTTTCACCCGAGACGCAATGTAATAGCAGTGTGGAGCAAAGGTGTATATCGTGTCGAAAGTCACACCCAGAATCTTGGGCCTTGGTTCCAGAGGGAGCGTATCATTTCCGATCCTGACCTAGGGATGCAGGGCTGCCTGTTTAGTATGAGGTGTGACAAGAGTGACTGTAGATTTGGTGGTGGAAATGATAAGTTTTCGGTCGGGGAAGTACTGGGCCAGTAATGGTAGGTATTCGTTGATTTTATCCACGACTGGCGAGATGAGAGGGCCAATGCTCAAAACGGTCACATCGTCAGCATAGCTAACAATTGAGACCTCTTCAGGGGTGTTCGGAGTCCTGACAGGTAGAAACTGAACAGGATCGGAGAGATGATGCTTCCTTGGGGTATCCCACAGCGGAGTATCCTGGCGGGTGACCTTACGTCAACAAAGGTGGCGATTGCCTGACGACCTCTGAGATAGCAACTGAGGCACCGAGTGATATAGCTGGGGAGCGTGGAGTGGAGAAGGTCAGTAACTAGAATGTCAAGGTCAATGCAGTCGAAGGCCTTGGACAGATCTAGCACGCAGGCCACTGTACGACCGGGCTGTTACGACCGGGCTGTTTTCTTTGGTTGAAGCCAGTGGTTATTTGAGAGGCTAGTAATGCCAGAGCGAGAGCACTGGTAGTGAAATGTTTGGACCTGAATCCGTGCTGATGAGAAGCTGCTGACAAATGGTGCTTCAGTAGCGGAAGTGGGAGAGCCTCTAAGGTTTTGGCCGCAGGACACAAGAGTCTGTAGGACTTCCCAACATTGTGGTTCTTGTTCGGCTTCAGCAGAGGCATAATACGAGATGTTTCCAGATCTGCCGGACTTGGCAGCTCCGGATACAGTCATTGAAGAGCCGCGTGAGATAGGCAAGGCCGGACGGACCAAGACGTTTTAGGTGAACGGCTGTCATTCCGTCTGGGCCAAACGCACGAGAGTTCCGGGCGTTCTTGATGGCTGCAACGATGTCCGCCTACCCGTGGTACAGCTGTCTGAAGAAGATAGTTCCAGAAGATTCATCGTCTCCCGCAAATGGTCATCAACCCCCCCTCCCTCCACCCGTATCCGCGTTCAGCCTCGACATGGGCTCATTCATGTGCTTGGGGGTTGCATAGGGGGGGGGGGTTCCCACCCACCCCCAGAGCTGGGGTACATTGTCCCAGATGATCGCTCACCCCCTTCATAATCTGTTTGAATTTGAAAAAAATCCGGTTTTCTCATCCCCCCAATTTCGCCTCCTGCACATGCCAGTAGTAATAGGTCATAAAATGGTGTAGTTTTGGGGGGGGGGTTATGAGGTTGTGGAGGAAAGTTGGGGGGAGGTTGTGGAGGAAAATTGGGGGGAGGTTTTCTGGGTTTTGGAGTTGGGGGGAGGTTTTCTGGGTTGTGGAGTTGGGGGGAGGTTTTCTGGGTTGTGGAGTTGGGGGGAGGTTTTTGAGGTTGTGGAGGAGGTGACCAGAACCACGGTCGACCCAAGGTCAAATTTCAAAATTGTCCATTTTCGCCCGGAAAACTTTATCTAGGGGTTTTCAGGGTCGGGGATTTCAAAAATTACCTTAGTCTTGTTCTATTTTGCAACCTCCATGCTGTAAGGGACCTATAACCGGAACCGTGGGCGACCAAAGGTCAAATTTGAAAATTGAACATTTTTGTCGGAAAAACTTTGTCTAGGGGTAATTTGCTGTCGTAGATTTCAAAAATGACCTTAGATTTTCGTTAAGATCAAAGCTCCATGCTGTAAGGGACCCATAACCTGAACCATAGTCGACCCAAGGTCAAATTTCAAAGTTGTCTATTTTCGCTCGAAAAACTTTATCTAGGGGGTTATCGGGGTCATAGATTCCGAAAATGACCTTAGTTTTGCTCCATTTCTTAACCTCCGTGCTGACCCTTGGCCGGAACCATGGCTGACTCTAGGTCAAATTTCAAAGTTGTCTATTTTCGCTCGAAAAGCTTTACCTAGGGGTTTTCGAGGTCGTAGACTCTGAAAATGGTCTCAGATCTTGGCCACAAAGTAACCTCAATGATCCTATGCTAGGTGCGACCGCTAGTGGTCGAACATTTTGTCCCAACACTTTAGTTTACGGTGGCACAATACTGTAAAGCGACAAACCAGTACGGCCCATACCGGCGGATGTGTTTTATTGGCAAAAACAACGACAATACTGTACAATAAAAATACTATACAACAACACTGCACAAAAATACTGTACAACAACAACAACACGACAAGAATACACTGCACAAAATAATATGCAACAAAAATACAGTACAAGAACATTGTACAACAGAAATAGGGTACAACACAAAATGCAGTTCAGCAACAACACTGTACAACAAAAGTATGATACAACAACAACACAGTACAACAAAAATACACAACAAGAATACACTGCACAAAATAATATGCAACAAAAATACAGTGCAAGAACACTGTACAACAGAAATATGGTACAACACAAAATGCAGTTCAGCAACAACACTGTACAACAAAAGTATGATACAACAACAACACTGTATGATAAAGTTGAGTCAAATTATCTACTAGAGTCCAAAAATTTTTGCAACAACTGTTCGGCACGGTGTCGAGAGCATTGTCGTCTGTGCTGAGATGACATTTGGACGTGAAACCAGCAGCATGGCAGCCCCTCAACATCCGAGATATCATCGAAAGTCGGTTAGCCCAAATGTTTACCACCATCATAGACTAGAATGTCCAGGTTGGCAAGCGCATGTTGTAGGCGATGATACTGCGTGGCTAATTACCACATCCACCCCATATCGATGAAGCGCTTTGCACACCTTCTCCAAAATCAATGGAGCCGTTGCAATAATTGGAGTAGTACTGCCATTCCGAAATCTGCAGAATATCGCCTGTCGACGAATGGACATCAAATGAAATAGCGATGGAGGACGTGGGATATACGTTTCATGGACAGTATGTCCATTGGGTAGCAGTATTAATACCGTCATTTCCATTTTGACGTTATCCATCTTATGCAAGTCATTCGAAACCATCGTAACAAAACCAATAGTAACCATTGTAGTGCAAACGTTAAACTGACAAACACTAGCGCTAAACACTGCCTCAGGACATAACGACATGGCAAACTTTAAACACTTTAAACTAGATAAAACCGGTTATGAGTCATCAGTAATTAATTACCTTCTTCGTTTACACTTTTGTAATGCCAAATGGCGGAAACCTCGGTTAGAGGTTTATTGATTGTCTTTTCTTAAGTAGAATCCTTGATGTAGGTGACGTAAAGCTCAAGCATAGGTTTCTTGTTGAGCATCATAGCGACTTCCCGTTTTGGGAAATGCTCAACTCAACGATTGGTACCAAGCTTCCGGTGCCAGTGTTGACAATCATTGACACCTTGCTCTTTCCATTTAGCAGTTGCTCCAGTCTTCCGAGGCAGCTTTCGCTGTTCATCAGCACTCGATCATCAATTTGAATCCAAATCAAACCAAAGTTTGATTCTCTGTGTTCGTAGGCGTAAATCATTGTGGTTGTTTGTTATGGTTTCTTGTCTTTTATAGCTTACAATTTTCAAAACGTCAATCCTTTATATTAATTTAGAAGTTTCCAGCAAGAATTCGCTTGATTACAGTCAAATCATTGTGATCGGTGAATTTGACTTCTTCCATTTTGTCGTAGACATAGGTTAGTCGTCGATTCTCGTCATAGCAATATTCAATGCAGTGGTCCCAATCCAGGTACTCGCAGCCAGATTTGTTCCGCTTGGTGCTGTCAGTCTCCCTGCACAAATGCAAATTGCAATCAGACAATCGATGGTACAAACTTTGTCCTTTGTTTGGATGTAGGGATAGTACAGTCTCGTTGGACTTTGTGATTATTACATCTCGATCGCACATAGTAACATTGAAATCATTAATGGCGTAGTGAACATCACAACCTATCGCAAAGACTATTAAGTTGAGTGCTAGTGTCCAAATCATTGTTCAGTATCCTTGTGGTTATATCCTTAACACATTCCTCTGTCGTTACGTTCTTTTTATTAACACTTGGAAACGTGATGTCATTTCAAATTGTCTATATTATTCCAACCATCGGTGACCACAATGAGTATAGATGCAAATGGCACACCAGATTTCTACCACATTGGGATTTAGTCGATGTTCAGTTGTCAAGTTCCTGCAGAATTCAATAAATACATGGATTCTAGGCACAGTCACGTCATCAAATAGATGATCGCATATCTTCATTAAGGCATCAGGAGTAGGGTTTGCTTCTTTAGCCATCTGTTGTAACTCTGGATTTGAAATAGCCGTCGTACAGTGCTTAACATAATGTAACACCTTGTCCATGTCTAAATTAATATAAAGACCGTAAGCATAGGTATGTATGTACGTATAAGCACAGAAATGGAAGTGAAGTGTTTTGCTTTTATTGGATTGACGCTGGCAGTCTCAAGTGTCACTATATTAATTATGACGACGGCTTATGCATTTTTACCCATACCCCGGAATGATACATTTAATCCAATTATCATTCAACTACACCCAAACGGAAAAATAGAGTTGATTCAAAACGACCAAAGAGAAACCTTCAGTAAAAAAGCATTGCACAAAGCGTTTTTCATAAGTGCTTCAACCAAAACTGTAACTTAATTGAAACAGATTGTCTATTATGCCCTTATAAGGCGGAACAATATAACATTGCACTCTGTATGGCCGACGACAAGCAAGTCATGTTTGCGAGAATTGGGTCAATGCACGTGACAAGAGAAGACCTACTGAGAATATACGAACTGTGAAAGTTAATAAAAAGACCCAAGACCATATAAAGTCATGTACCAACTAAACACTTGTATATGCATTCGAGACAATTACGCTTTTGTACTTACTGCGGAAAGCCAAACGTAAACGTCAAGTCACTGAACAACCATATTATTATACGTCATGGTGGCGACTTGAAAAGCATGCCAGACGACCTTCGCGGACATGAAGGAGAAGCGAAGGCACATGCGAAATGGACACCCACGCTCTTGCTGTGGGCAGATCTTCAACACAATGAGAGACCTCAAATGACACAATACTCAACACAAGCAAGAAAGCACAAGCAAGAAAGAAGAGACAAGCAACGGACTGCATGAAAACCAAAACCAAAAGAGGAGATGACCTGATGCTGGTGTCGGACAGTCACCCATTTTCAAACTACTACAGAGCCAATTTTGTCATTTATGGTGTACCTTTTCGGAGCGTGCAACAATTTTATGTGGCAGAAAAAGCAAAATGGCTTGGCGATCATGACAACTACAACCGTGTTGTGCAAGCCTGGACACCGGAAGAAGCTACTCGAATCGGGACAACCCTATCACCCGAGTATGACGAAGAATGGATCGTGTGCCTATAGTGGAAATGGCTGTCAGAGAAAAAGTGCGACAGAATGCCCAAATTGAGCAACTGCTACTAGATAGTGGAACTGCTCAAATTGCAGTGGCTACAGTGGACCCTTACTGGGGAATTGGTATGGAAGCGAATGACAGATTAGCCCTAAACCCCAAGAATTGGCTGGGTGAAAATGTGCTTGGTAAACTACTGATGAAGATTCGAACCGAAGCCAATGGAGAAAACTAAGTTGCAGAAAGCAATAAGTGTTAATAAAAACACTTCCGCCTACCATCTCAATACCTTCTACTAGCTATTTGATGGTAATGGCACTTATACCAACCCCGTTTTTGATGTTTCAACATCCATTTACCTGCATTGTAGCAGCTCCTACTAAAGCTGGAAAAACTACATTTATGTCAAGACTTTTACAACATGCAAACCAAATGATTAAACCTGAACCAGACAGAATCTTATGGTGCTATGCAGAATGGCAAGAAGCCTATGAACGACTCCCGCATGTGACGTTTCAGAAGGGATTGCCAGATTTAGAAGAACTAAAGCGCAATAAGCACTTGAACACACTGATTGTATTGGACGACCTCATGTCTGAAGTTACAAAGGATTCTAAACTGATACAGTTATTCACTCGAGGCTGCCACCATTGGTCATGTAGTGTAATACACATTACCCAAGATATATTCTTTGCCAGAAGAACAAGCAGAATCAATGCACAATACATTGTGCTCATGAAAAATCCAGCCGATAAACTAACACCTCTTAACTTGGCAAAGCAAAAGTGCCCAGGAAAGGTAGACGGTTTCATGCAAGCTTTCAACCATGCTACCAGCAGACCACATGGCTATTGATTGATCTTGATCAGGCAACACCGGAGGAATTCAGAATACGAACCAACATATTCCCAGATGAGCTGAATGGGGTTTATAGGCTGACATAAACATAAAAGGCATAAAGACGTAAACACATAAAAACCATATATATACTGCATATTGCCTCGCATTATGGCCAAGAGATTCGAAAAGAACGCTGACTACTTGAGTGTCCTTTGCAAGTGTAGCCCAAAGCAACGCAAAGCTATACTCAAAACCGCAGATAACCAACTAATTGGAACAATCTGTGACTGTGTGGAAAACGTACTTGCTGGAAAAGTACCGCTAACTGATAGCGAAAAAGGAAGACTGAAGAAGCACATAAACGTGCTAAGACGTGTACGTGAAAAGAAGAGTTTGGCCAGCAAACGAAAGGAAATTGTACAACACGGAGGATTTTTGCCCGCAGTATTGGCTCCTCTCATTGGTGTGGTTGGAGGTCTAATTAGTGATTTGATTTTAAGAAGATAATGGAATACTCGATACCGGTACGACCAGACTATTTTGAACAACATGAAGAAGTAGCCGCAAAACAGATAAAACAGGTATTGCAGCAAAAGGTGCCCGATGATGTTAAACTGGCCCTATACCGTCAAGAAAACTACCATAATCGTCTCATCAAAGAGAAACCCAAAACCACGGTAACGGTTAAATCAGACCTGCCAGTACAGACTCACCAAGAAACTGCTCAGACTCATCACATTATTGTCAATAACTTACCAAGGGCGGTTCAAACTAAAGGACAGATGCTGATCCAACACCTGCAAAACATTAGAGGGTTCAGAGTAAACGATAAAAGGGGAAATTGAATATAATGGTCAAGTTGCACCAGGATCACGCATTTTTGATCTGGTACACGATTTTGTTCGTAAACGAAAGACGAAAACAGCCCAACCAGGTGACGATTTATTTACCGAAGCTCTGCAAGATAGCAACGTACCGCGAGAATTTATAGGCAATTCTTCTCGTTGGATGGACATTGCAAAGCATAAAAAGCAAGTTGGTCGTGGTTCTAGTGTTTCAAAGGCCCTAAAACGACTAAAATGGAAGCGCTCTTAGATAAACTATACTACAATCCAGATAAAAGCAGTGCGTTCACAAGCTTAGTATCTTTATTCAGCGCAGCAAAACGCTTTATGCCAGAAATCTCCATCAAAGATGTTCGAAAATATCTCCAGAAACAGTATACATGTACAATGCACAAACCCATCAGGCGAAACTACCCAAGAAGACGCTATGTTGTTGTGGGCATAGATAAACTGTGGCAAGTTGATTTGGCTGACATGGTCCGAGTAGCTGAAGAAAATGACGGATACAAATACCTTCTTACATGCGTAGACGCATTCTCCAAATATGCCTGGGTAGTGCTAGTAAAGTCAAAATCGGGTAACGATGTGTCCATCGCCTTTCGAACCATATTGGAATGTGGTCGAAGACCGACAAACTTACAATCAGACAAGGGAAAGGAAAGGACAAAAGGTTACTGAACCACAAAGTTACTGGGTGGAAAAAGTCATAAAAACAAGGGGAAGAGGAAAGCGAAAACAGTATTTTGTAAAGTGGCTAGGATACCCAGACAAATTTAACAGCTGGATTGACGAAAATGACGGATTTTTACCTTCATCTACCTAGCAATACTGAAGGCTTTAATACTCTCAGCAGCTTTCGCGTAAAGCTACCACACCGCATCGACTTGGACGGCCCATGGGAAGTGGCACTGGTAGAGTTTATTTATCCCGTGACATGGGCAAATCTAGGTAGAAAAGTAGACGCAATCACGAGTATTCATTTCTCTGATGACAGCTCAAAGGCAAAATCGCTACCCTCTCGGCACTACGAAACCGTACAAGACCTTTGTGAGGTTCTACAGAGCATACAGTACATGAAAAATAAGACTGGAGAGGTAGCCGAAGTCAAATTCTACTTTGACAACGACTTGCACCGTGGTGTTTAAGGTCTTTGAAAACTCAGACAATCTTGAACACCCCAACGTCTTTAGTGTCAAGTTTAGTGAAAGGCTTGCCTACATGCTCGGATTTAGCGAACGACTTCTAGATTCACAACCTCCAACAAAAGAAAGGGTAAATATAGACGACTGGGACGCATTAACATCGTCCGATGTTGTAACTACACACAAAATTGTCGCCAACGAAGAGCCCAATATGAGGGCAGGATTTTACTCCATGTACGTTTACTGTGACACAGTGTTACTAGTTGCTCCACAAATTCTTGGCAATGTGACTTCCCCAATGCTTAGAGTTGTTCACGTTGAGGGTGAACATGGGGACATTGTCGATAAAATCTACAACAACCTTCACTACGTGCCTGTGCTAAAGAAGGAGTTTGACACCATCGAAATCAATATAAAGGACGACGTTGAACGACATGTAGGATTTAACTACGGAAAAGTGTTTGCAAAGCTACACTTTAGAAGACAACAGCTATGAAAACTCCATATTATCCCGAAAGCGTGGACACGTGGCACCACAGTTTGCTACTAACTGGAGGAGCTTACTACAGAGGAGTGCCGTATCAAAGAGGAGCCGGATTCGGAAAAGTACTAGGTGGACTATTTAGAGCGATATGGCCTACAGTACGAAGCATTGGTGCAGAAGTGGGAAAAGAGGAGGCACTTCGCACCGGTTCTGAAGTAGCCAGAGACTATTTGAACAGAGGAGAGGATATTAAGTCTTCTCTAAAGCGACACTCAAAGAGTGCAATTGGGAGAGTGTTGGAAAATGCCGGCAAAAGTATGCAAGAAGGGCAAGGCATTGGAAGAAGAAAGCGTCCAAATAACATAAAAACTATAAGCAGAGGAAGCAAATGTAAACGCAGAAAACAACAAGACATATTTACCTATGTTTAAACGACTTGACGCGGAATCTAACCCCGGGTTCAAGAGTGAACTAGACCTATTTATGCTGACACCTACCCAGGTGGCTGTGGAAAAGGGATATTGGTCTGAAAACTACCCTCAAAATCCTGTAACCAATTCTGGCCCTTACAGGATACTCGTGCCCAGGGATGTTTACATGCTTGATCTCAACAAAAACTATCTCTACATTAAGCTCAGGATAGCAACCGACGCTAATGCAGCTGTAACTGCGGCAGCAGATGGGACTTACCCTGTTGCACCAATTAACCTAATTGGTAAGACCCTGTTTGAGCGACTTATTGTGAAACTGTCAGACAAGGAAATTTACAACTCTGGACCTCTTTACTCTTACCAGGCATATTTGGAGACACTGCTAAATTACGATGGGATGCAAAGAACTCACATTTACAACTGGGTCTGTTTCACAAAGATGGTGATTTTAAGCTAGACTCCAAAGCATCCGGAAAACGAGCAAAACCGTTTATGGACAACAACACAGTTGAATTGTTGGCACCGTTACACTGCGACCTATTTAAACAAGAACGATACCTACTCAGTGACTGCGAACTAGCTCTAGAACTGCATCGCAACAGGGACAACTTTTGCTTAATGAGTAATGGAACAACCTACAAAATACTAATCGATGACATTAGATGGTACGTTTGGAAAGTTAAGCCGCAAGAATCTCTGTCGCTCGCTATAGAAAATATACTACAGGCGCCAAATACAGCAAAGTACCCTATAAGAAGGATAAAAATGGCTACACGGCACATTGCAGCCGGGTCTCAGCATATCATTGAAAACTCAATTTACAGTGGCCAGTTGACGAGAAGGGTAATAATTGGTTTGGTTGACGCCATTTAATGGGGCCTTTATCAAGAACGCGCTAAAATTTGAACACTGTAACGTCACAGAGATTGCACTAAAATGTGGTGACGAGTACATACCAAAATATCCCCTGAAAATGGACTGGAAGGCGTATCAGTACAGCTTCCCCTTTATGTACCTCAACGAAAACTGTGACATGGCAAATCTGAACAAAGGGATGGATATTTCTTATAACGATTTTGCGAACGGATATACCCTGTTTACGTTTGACCTCACTGCCGACAATGTAGACACTGGTGCAGTGGAACTGATTAGAGAAGGTGATTTAAGCCTTGCAATGACCCTCAAGGAAGCGTTGCCAGCTGCAGACTTCCCACAAGGAGTCGTTATAATCATATATGGAGAGTTTGATAACCTCATTGCAATTGATGTCAACAGAACGCCATTTTTTGACCACGCGATATGAACAGTAACGAGACTGAGAAGACAATGAGAAGGTGCAAAGACTTCATTGGGGTATTCCCCAGTGATCAGTTGCCCGACATCAAGTCCAAACCCGCCTGCTTTATAGCCAATACTGACCCATCTGATAAACCTGGTGAACATTGGGTTGCTCTGTACGTTAATGACAACGTAGAGTATTTTGACAGCTATGGACTACCACCGTGGCCTCAATTTGACAAGTACAGAATTAATAAGTACAACAACTACTGCCTCCAGAACTTTGATACTAACGTATGCGGAGAGTACTGCATTTACTTTTTACTCAAACGCTGCCACGGACACAGCCTCGACTCTATTGTGGGCTTTCTCAGAAAGTGCGACAACGACAGGATCGTAAAGAAGTTTGTGGATAGAATACGACAAACAGCAGTAGGAGGACAGTGTTGCAAATGCAGATCGTCAACGTCGTGCTTACAGGG
The DNA here is from genome assembly GCA_030248195.1 of Trissonchulus latispiculum. Classification (NCBI taxonomy): domain Eukaryota; kingdom Metazoa; phylum Nematoda; class Enoplea; order Enoplida; family Ironidae; genus Trissonchulus; species Trissonchulus latispiculum. The sequence goes on from JASAND010014535.1 coordinate 16,165, forward strand.
AAATTGGGAAAACAAATCGACTTGACTGAACTGGACGATATTTACTATCAACCTAAACGATTTAGTGGAGCAATATTAGAACTCTACGATAGATGCACCTGCCTCATATTCAAAAATGGATCGTTCAACTGTGTTGGGTCTACCTCAGTGGAAAGTGCAATAGAAAACGGGCACAAACTGGCAGAGCAGATGAAGACTTCACTGGAACATTATAGATATGCAACATTGTATGCTCAAACAGATCCAATTCTTCGGTAAATCTGCGCTCACTGTATGAGTCCCTAAGACCTATGGGCTATGTAATGATGGATGACGAAATGTTTAGTGGAATGACCTGGAAAATGTATGGATGTACAGTCAGACTGTTTCACAATGGGCGATACTGTATCACCGGAGTCAAAACTGAAGCTCAAGCACAGAAAATCGATGACAGAGTGCAACAAATATGCAATATTAATAAAAGGAAAGACTGCAGTCCAACAACTACCACAACAACAACTACGAAACCGCAATGGAATACCTATCAAAACAAGATTACACCTTATCTACTGCCAATCTGAGATGCGTGGAAGCGGAGCTGACTACAGCGGAAGATGACGTATTGGAGGCTTACGACGTGACGGACTTTATGCTACAAACGTTTCGTGACTGGATTGATGGTGACAGGATGTACCTTCTCATAACAGATCACTGCTTTCACGTGGTCTTTAAAGGAAGGGTTACAAAATCAACGATAACAGAAGGGTGCTCCTTCCCGCACAGACAAAGGCTAACCGTACTGGCCTTCCACCTTGGCTATAGCAGCATTGTAAAACCTCGCAAGAGGTTCCGCTTGATGCCACATTGTGGCGGAAAGCTTTATTGAAAAACAACACACAACAAAATACATAGTTTCTACATAATAGGGTACTCATTCAGTCTGTCAATAACAATTGTCATATTTGTGATTCTTTCCACCACATATTTAGACCCAGGTCTTTGTTGCCTTGCCCATTCCAAAATATCAGTCATGTCCAGTGTATCCATTAATTTACCAAATTCAGGTTTATTCCCTACAAGCCTTGGTCGATCCAAAATATTGGTGTTACCACTGGCATAGTAATAGGTTAGTTCATTCGTAAGGGTATTTCGTAGCACGTAAGCGAAATAGATGCTCCACTTGCCCACATGCGTTTGACGTTTGACGATCTGTTCGCAGTAGCCCTTAATTTCCTCCAAATTCATAGCCGTTAGTCTATAGTTGTGACGATCTTGATTTTTCGGTGCCTTAGTTATATGATGATGAGTACGAATAAGATGCCAGTATTCGTGATATATGTTGTCCATTTCATCTCCCAGGAGCACGGGAGTTTCTTCATCTTCTTGCAGATCATTCATAATCTTATCATCGCTGGTTGGCTCTTTGCGTGGTGGTCCTTTCTTTGACCTCGTTTTTTCCTTTTGTTCAAATTTGGTCTTGTCTTTGAGATTATCGTTTTCGACATGGCGTGTCGGTTCATCCGTTTCGATTATTGTCTTGGGATTGTTGTGTATGCGCCTGTAGTGATCCGCCAACTTCTCCTCTCTCTCTCGAAAATACGTTTACACTCTACACACTCAAACTTTGGACAGCTTTTCAGTTTCTCCAAATGCCGTTGAAGCGCGTCAATCTGTAGAACTTTACATAGCAGTAATCACATCTGGTGAACTTCATCTGAATAAAGAATTGTATAGTGAGTACAGTACAGTGAATTGATAATAGCAAAAGGAGATAATGAGACTGTCAGTAACAGACGATGTGAGCAAATTCACTAATGTGAAGTTACCTGCGTAGTCTCGACTCCGTCGCAGATCTTGACGTGTCGTTGGAGGTTGTCCTTCCGGTTAAAACGTTTCCCACACTTGATACAGTCAACAAGCTTCGCTTCATGTACAGATATCTTGTGTCGTTTCAAGGTTTCTTTATGAGTAAACACTTTGTCACATAAGTCACATGTAAACATGTTGCTTCACTTCAGCCACCTCACTTAACAACTGTAGTGCAATTACAAATAATACTACCACTTAAAAACCGGGTTTATCTAGTTCAAATATTTAGTTTAAAGTGATTACGCATAAGTTGTAATCATCCTGAAACCGGTTTTATCTAGTTTAAAATGATTACGCTATTTAGTTTAAAGTGATAAGTTGCAATCATAATGTTTTGTCATGTCGTTATGCCCTGAGGCAGTGTACACAGTTTAGAGCGCGTATTGTCATTTTAACTTGTGCACTATTGTAATCAAGCTGCGATGAATTGTATTGGTTTTGCTACTACGACGTACGACGGTATTCATCATATGGGTGAAGTGCCCATGGAAATTACAGTGGCCGTTCGTTTCCCCTGTGGAAATGTTGCTCAACGGACATTTCACATTCGAGCCCCTATACCATTTCACCAGTGACCCCTCGTCAACAAGCTTACTTTTATTTGGCCCGGTCTGAGAACGGAGTCGATTGGAACGATACTACAACTGTGCCTGCGAAATGGGAGGTCATGGACACTATTTGTGAATTTCTGCGACAAAGTCAAGTGGGCATGATAATTACGAAGGGGAAATCTCTGTTCAGGGAGATGGATCAGGCTCTCTTTTGGAATGATCTAAATATTGGCATTTCTGACTCCGTTGAGGACATGAATTTTCCTGCCCACACGCACGATGTTGAAGGACTGCCGTGTTGTACCGTGCACAGCAGCATGCAAATGAGGTATAAACGACAGTGCTCGAAACACAAGGTTGCTCAGCTAGTTCGTGACTTTCTGAATTCTAACAGGTGACTTTGTAGTATTATTGTTGTGCAGTACCTCGTGCAGTTGTCTTGTTGAACCATATTATTGTTATATAGTATTTTTGTGCAGCGTTTTCTGAGCAGTGTTGTTGTTGTTGTACTGTATTTTTGTTGCATATTATTTTGTGTAGTGTATTCTTGTCGTGTCTTTTTGTTGTACAGTGTTGTTGTATTTTTATTGTACAGTATTGTCCTTGTTTTTGCCAATAAAACACATCCGCCTGTATGGGCCGTACTGGTTTGTCGCTTTACAGTATTGTGCCACCGTAAACTAAAGTGTTGGGACAAAATGTTCGATCACTAGCGGTCGCACCTGGCATAGGATCATTGACAAATTCACGACCCCAAAAACCTCAACGCTTCGGTTAGATCTAGGGTAAGAGGGTTCCGGTTGTGGCTCCCTTACAGCACGGAGGTTACTTTGTGGCCAAGATCTGAGACATTTTCAGAGTTTACGACCTCGAAAACCCCTAGGTAAAGCTTTTCGAGTGAAAATAGACAACTTTGAAATTTGACCTAGAGTCAGCCATAGTTCCGGCCAAGGGTCAGCACGGAGGTTAAGAAATAGAGCAAAACTAAGGTAATTTTCGGAATCTATGACCCCGAAAACCCCCTAGATAAAGTTTTTCGAGCGAAAATAGACAACTTTGAAATTTGTCCTTGGGTCGACTATGGTTCAGGTTATGGGTCCCTTACAGCATGGAGCTTTGATCCTAGCGAAAATCTAAGGTCATTTTTGAAATCTACGACAGCAAATTACCCCTAGACAAAGGTTTTCCGACGAAAATGTTCAATTTTCAAATTTGACCTTTGGTCGCCCACGGTTCCGGTTATAGGTCCCTTACAGCATGGAGGTTGCAAAATAGAACAAAATTTTCCTCCACAACCTCCCCCCAACTTCCTCCACAACCTCATAAACCCCCCCTAAAACTACACCATTTTATGACCTATTACTACTCATGCCTGTGTAGGAAGACAGCCGAACACTTCTAAGTATGATTCTCTATAGCATTACTGGTACCTAGAACACAGGAGCCGTGGTATTTGTGACATAAGCAGAACCTTCCACGAAAGATAGAAAGATAGGTAGATAAGATAGAACAACGTATATATACGTTGAGAAGAATGTGCGCTTTCATATGTATACTTATTTGCTCACTTCACTAATTGGTTTATTTTCCGAAGGTCAAGATATTAGGTCAACATAATGGTTAATTTTACGAAACATTAAGATAACAAACATGCCTTAATCTTATTGTTATCAATAACAATTGTGGTATGTCGGAAGATGCATTCTAAAAGTTTCTATGTTTCAGCAAAATTATCCTATTTGTAGTTTTACACGTACTTTTACAAATTGTAGTATTCCACGTACCCGTTAAGCCAGTAGTGTGTTGTGTTGTCGGCTTCAGGCAGGCATCCGCGTGTACGAGATGAAGTTTTAGGTTTTTTTGTGTACTAATGTTGTTTTATTATTTACTAGTAGGTAGGTTGGCTAAGTTAACTCTAATTTTATTCTACTGACTGTATGGGCCGCGGTGAGGGCGCGCGTTTTTTCAAAAGAGGGGGTATTTTGTGGAAATTTCCTTGTTTTCAAAAGTCTACGAACTTCGGAACAAATATTCAAATTAGAAATTCGGCATTATCGTAATATTAAAATTAGTTTAGCCATTGTTTTCTTCATTTTCGGTCACTTTTCCGAACCCAAAAGTGGATCAAAATTGAAGATGCCGATGCTAAGAATCAAGATTAGAAGTTGGTTAAAGGGACTGGGGTATTTTGATGTTAATATATAATTATGATTGTACACGATCATATTTTGCATGTTGTTTCTTTAAAAATATGTTTGTTTGAAATAAACTCAATGTTTGTTTGAATTTATTCTTAACTTCAAAATCACACACACATTACGAATTTAGCAAACTCTTTCGTCTTTCACCAAATTTTCGTAATAGATAGAACAACATAATATCTTGAAAATAATGTGCGCTTTCATATATATATACTTATTTGCTGACTTGACCAATTGATTTATTTTCCGAAGAGTTGCGGTGGGTCAACATAATGGTTAATTTTACGAAACGTTAAGGTAACAAAAATGCCTTAATTTTATTTTATCAATAACAATTGTGGTATGTTCGAGGACGCATGCTAAAAGTTATCTTTCAGCAAGATTTATTTGAAAACGCGCAGAATGGCACAAAACAATGAAAAATTTTTGAGGAAATTTTCTATTGACTGCTCACTCACTATGCTTAATAGAAAATGTTTTCGTTTTCATTTTCGAAACAGCTCCGGCATCTGCTTTAACGTAGGAAAAGTCATCCTTAACCAATTTTTTCGTTCTTGCCTCATTTTGAGTGTCTTCCAAACGACAAAGCTTTATGGAAAGAAATAAAATTTTAGCAGGCATAGTCTGGAGAAATACCCAAATTAATAGATGTTTGGAATATAGGTATTTTATATAGATATTTCTCTCATCTGAAAATATATAATGTTCTGGACTTCTGGGTATTTGATAAATACAGTCACATTTTTCTACCTACATTTTTCTATCAATCATGCATGCAGGCCATGTCATGTTTGTCTCACCAAGAGCGCTTCAGCAATACTTATGTTTGCGTGAGTCTGATGCATGAAATGAAATTGTCAATTCAGCATCTGAATCGGAAAAATTCGGACCTCGAGTGGAATTCAAACCCATGACTACCTGATAAATGCTAAACGGATAATACTGACATCCAATAATAAATCAAAGCAAGTGTCAACAAGCCTACCTTGTTAACTGTTATCTGATTGACTATTTGATTTAACATTTTTAGGTCTAGTCTTGGAAAGTTGGAATAGAGCTACGCTACTGATAAACACATTGGTGATTATAATTAACATTGTTTTGGCTATCAAAGCAAATCGATATATCCGAAAAATGGGAGAGGGAAAGAACAGTACAAAATCGCAAATTGCGCAACAACAGATTAGACAACGACATCTTATACGTTCCATTATGGTAAGTAGTATGTAAATATTACAGAAATTTTATGGTTGCTTAAGCCGTGGGTGATTAAACTTTGCCCAAACATCTTTCTGTCTGATTCATTTTTGGTACGGATATAAAGCATTTGCGGAGGTAAGAAGTATCCAAAAGGTATTGGCTCTTAGCTACCTCTCTGTGACTCACTACGATTCGAAGAACCTGACCGACCCCGCCCCCCCCCCCCGATTTTGGCGACACCCAGTATGAATATTTAAAATTTTTCTCACAGCTGTTTGGTGCAATGAAAACATCTACACAGCACGAGAAGGCTTATTGATCAACACATACATAACTTTGGTGTAACCCTAACGGTTGGAGAGAAATGCTTGCTCAAACCTCAAGAATCGTCCCGAATATGGAAAATTTTGAATTGAATGAATTGAGCTGAATTGAATAATTTAATTGGGGTGCAACTGCGGAAGCTAAAATTTGGTGTGAACATACACTCCACATGTTTACAAAATTGTGCCAAATAGGAAGGAATTCTGTCCAGGAATTATAGTTTTACGCTGCTTGAAACATAAAAAAAGTAGCAAAAGCCGGTAAAAAGCGAATTTTTGAAGTTTGTCCATTACACACAATATGCATGTCAAATATCAATTGATAGCTTTCATGATTCTGAACAACTTTTCTTCCTGGCGCAATTGCGTAGGTATTTGCCACTCTTGTCAAGTTATTTTCGAAAAATTGAAATTTCATTGTTTGAAAGGACCACTGAATGGATTGATTGAATTGAATTAAACCATTGAATTGAATCAGCTGATTCTGCCGTCAATTCGCCTTAGTTTAAAAGTCTTGATTAAGTTGAAAAAATGGTTGTATCTGGTAGAACTTATTTATTTATTAACATGTATTTACTTTTTATATAAGGGCAGCATCCCTTCATATTTGGAACTATTATGTAGTCCTGTTCACACCATCGTTTCGCTTCTGGAGTCGTACCAGATTTAAATTATTCGATTCGGCGGCCACAATTTTCCGAATTTTAGAAGATTCTTCAAGTTTAGGCCAGCATTTAGGCCTCTAACCGCTGGGGTTACAGTAAACTAATGGGCGCGTTACCCGGCATGTCTTCTCTCATGTATTTATGTAGGATGTCGTCCGTGTCGGCCAGGTTTTCATTTGCGTTGTGAATTAGAAACCAGCTATGAATCTGAGGCTTCATACTGTTCTGCCCTCGCACGTGCTTTACATGCTGCAAAAAGAATTGAAATCCAACAAACCTTGGGCACACCCATTTTAGTCGCTCCCCTTAAATAAATTACATTTTGTTCCAACCAATGAGCTGAGCCACTCTCTCGCATATGTAGCTTCATTTTAACTTTAATTGCTCTGTAAATTTAAGCTTTCAGCGTTTGCTCAATTTCGATTTTCTTTCAGCTAGCTGCTGCAGTTTACATCAGCACCTGGACTTGCACTATGCTAATTCTTCTGTCACTCACACTGATTAAGGCCTCGGCGTTTACGTTCGCTCATACTGCACTGGTGGCTGGATGGTTTGCCTTAGCAAATAATGCAGCAAATCCGATAATCTATTACTTCCGAAGCACTGAGTACAAGAAGGCACTTCGGAACTTATTGAGAATGAAACCGGCCTTAATAGAACCAAGTTGTGGTCCGATTAGCCAGACTGGAAAACAATCATTGGTGGCAGTGTCGCGGAAGCAATCCATAGCTGTTATGGCTCACAAACGAACATCATGAACACTCAGAACTATTTGTATTAAGCTGTTAGTAGTAGACTGGCTTCGCTATGTTTGTAGCGATTTCTCACTTTAACAGAGAACATTAAATTCAGTATTGTGCTAAGTTGGTATCACAAATGGTTAAAATCGTCGATGATATGGAAAATTACTCAGGTCTCATTAAGTTCATTTAGACATATTCTATAGCAAACCTCGCAGGGATAGGAATAGATGTAAAAATCGCTGAATTTCTTGAATACTAAAGCCTGCGTAAAAGTAAGAGTTCGCCTATGTATTTCGAAATAAACGTTGACTTGACAAATTATGCAGGTTCTAAAGTCGGTAGTGTATGCCTAGAAAACTCTCCTCTCGTACCTACTCGCTGAAAAATATTAAATTAAAATCTTAGAACACGATAACTTTAATTGAATTTCACAAATCACGATTCAAACATTTCCAAAAGAACAACAAAACGATTCGTACAGTTCGAGCTACTAACACAAATCGGACAAGCAAAACATGAAGTGACCTCTCAGCTGCCAAAAGTGTCGGAAACCCCCACTACGAAACCCACCTGACCGTATCACCAAGACAGCCAACACTAACTTTCATTCTCTAACTACCCAAAATTGACTCCATTTTAAAAAACTGATTAATTAGCTAAGTCAGAAATTACTTTATCGTTTGCTTTGAACTTTCACGAAAATATATGAAACTCAAGGAATATTTCACAAATTACCCCCTCTTTACCTCGCGCGCCCTCGCCGCGTTACAGTACTTGGTAGGATAATATTTTGGTTAGCCGACGTAACTTATGTACTAGTATAGTAAAACGCGTGTGAGAAAACATTCAGAAACCGTAAAACTACACTAAGGAACCTCCCTAGAGACAGACACGGACAAAGCGCCAACACACTACACACACGGGCCCACTAAAGGCGCCTGCCAGGCTAAAGCAGAAATACGTTGAACAAACAGATACAAAACAATATAGACAGCCTAGTGCGGCAATACACAAAAATACCTGTAACGCGGTCAGACCACAAACTAAACGTACAGGAATACCAATAGAAAATCTTTCCCAAACCTCCTACAAAAGAATAGAAGGAACTTTTAACCAAACAGAACCATACAAATAAACCGGATATCTCCAGACTAAACAATGCCAAAACATAAGGTAGATAGATGGAATAAAGCACATAAGTATACAGCCACGAGTAGAGCACCGTCAGTTAGCATCATCGCAAAATGGCAGCATAAGCACGATGGCAAGACTGTGGGAAGAAAAGAATCGTGTTCAAGTTTTAGACAGACAAGTGAAATACAAACCGACAGTTAGATACCCGAAACAAAAATGGAATGAGTAAAAATACAACATAAGTAGCGCTGGTAGTAGAACATCAATACAAAAGAAAACGAAAACGGTACAATGGCCTAGCCAAGGTAGCGAGCACCGTAAACAGAAAAAATCCGAAACCTCCTACATGAGGGAAAGAAGTGACAATCAAGAAATTTTAAACAAAGTTTTGACCCATGGCTCCCCCCACCCACACATAACCCGTAAACTACACAACACCCACCCCCAAAGTGGAAATAGTATTAAACATTATGTAAACATTATTAACAACAGTATTTTTGTTTAATAAATCAATGTTTTGTTCTACTAAGAAGTAAGGTTATTAGTAATAGATGGTGAGTAAGGTGTAGGGTTAAGGCTGGTATGTATTGTACATAGTAGGTGATCGATTCAAAGAATAAGCCAGGAGGTTTCTAGATTATTATCACTATAGCCAGCTCAGAGACTCGCAAGGCAATCCTAGTATATTTAATTCGTTCAAATTACATATACCATACAAATCAATACAATCAAATACAATTCAGAAATGGATTCAACAGTAATTTTGCTATTGGGCACATTTTCACTACGTAATGGGTCCGTCACGTTTAACTCCGCGCGGAATGTAGTCTTAGTCAGGACTAACCAAAAATTAGTCTCAGACATGTCTGAGACTAATTGATTTAGTCTCGGACATGTCCGAGACTAACATTTGTCCGGACAAATGTCAGGAAAAATTGTCCGGACTAAAAAATTTGTTAGTCTCGGACAAGTCTGAGACTAATTGATTTAGTCTCGGACATGTCCGAGACTAACATTTGTCCGGACAAATGTCAGGAAAAATTGTCCGGACTAAAAAATTTGTTAGTCTCGGACATGTCTGAGACTATTAATTTTTGTCCGAGACATGTCCGAGTCTAATTTTCAATGTCCTAGACAAAACTTGCATAGTCAGGACTAAAGCTAGTTAGTTCCAGACTGATTGCATTTCTTGTCCGGACATACTCCGGAGTCCGGACATAGATAGTCTCCCAAAATAGTCCGGACATAAATAGTCTCCGAAAATAGTCCGGACAACCAGTTGTCTGAACATATAGTCCGGACTGCCAACAGTCCGGAATTGTATAAATGATCTGCACAAATATAATGGATTTCTAAGAATCCAAATGATCATGATCATGTGATGGGTATACAAATACTGCTGAACGTTTTTTATACCTTCAGCTACTGTATATTGCTGCATCGCTGCATCTAATTGCTACAAGCAGTTATCGGGAGACCACAGCTTGTTTCAGGAATCGGGCGCCAGGTGGTGGGTTCCGTGCGGTGTGTTTTCTTTGCGAAATAGGATTCTTATCTTCAGAGAAAGGTTTAACAAATTTTCTAAGATTAAATATGATTTTATTAAAAACTGTCAAATTTTTCCTGGAACTCAAAAACTTATTACAAAATTAGTAAAAATTTGTCTTGTTGTGAGCAAAATGGGTGGTCGTTCCCGATCCAAAATGGAAATTTTAGCAAGGGCCGCAGGTGTGGCTACGATAAATGTACCGTGCGGCGGTGGTTTAGACTGATTGAATAGGGGAAGAATAGAAGAAAAATCCCAGACCACATTAAATTTCGAACATGTTGCTAAAATTCGGGTGGGCCTGTTTTTAAACAGTGTTGAGCACAAGTTGATAAGCTGTTCATGAAAAAGGATCACTTTTCAAAACCCACACCCAAGGCAACCCAAAAAAATTTTAATTTGGTGACACAGACCCAAATGACCCAAACGTTTTCGTGACCCAAACACAACTGACCCAAGAATTTTCGTGACCCAGACACAAACAGATGACCCAATAACGCGACCCCGACTGGCTTTATCTAAACTTAATTGTCCTTTTGTCCGAGTTTTAAACCACCGTAACTTTTTTAATTTTTGGAAAGAGGCAAGAACCAGATAAACATGGACCGGCGGTTTTCAACTTCGATTTAGTAAAGTTGCAACATCAGACTAGTGTTGTTGCAGCACTACTAGAAGTGCTAGAGATTTGTATGCATACTAGCAGGCGAAGCTCCGAGTGAAGGGCACGAGTGCGCGAAACGGACGAGAGCCCGAGAGCGCTTCTCGAAGGATTGTAATACAAATTAGGTGACTATGGACTATAGATTATAGCAGTATAGACTATAGCGAGTGACACTCTATGGGTCCACACCACACACTGTAATATGCTACCTACATGCCGGTGGAAAGTAGTCAAAGTTGCCCCCCGAACATCACTGGTTAAGTTAAGTTAAGGGTTCTAATGAAATTTCACATTGTTCATAGCATTTAAAAATACCTGACTCCAAAACTTTGCATATAGCTTTGTAATTGGTCCAATGTTATAACAGACAAGACACCACAGCTTCTGCTGCTGTGAACTGCAAGATCTAGCCAATGTTTGTCCACAATTTCACCACTGTTCAGGTGGTGGTTCAATGGTTCAATTGCAGCAAAACGTTTCTGAAAGAATTTAGAAGTTTTTATGCATTTAAAACGCCTTATAACTTGAACTAGCCTTATAAATTTTAAAATTAGCTCAAATTGGCAACTTCTCGTGATTTTTTCAATAATGATAGCTTTGAAAGAAGTAATTACTACAGCAACATTTTGCTGGCCATTTTGCTGATGAGACTTGGATGCTTGATGCTGCAAAATTTTAAATTCGTTATTGTAAGTTGCCTTTACTATGTGAACCCACTCAAAGAGAATGGCAGGATAAGTCACACCTAACTCGACTGATTTCTGCGAAGTGATCACTAAATTTAATAAAATTGTTAGTGATCGCGCCGAAGGGGCGAAAATATTTTAGAAACGGTGGGTTTATTTTTACAACTATAGCTATATTTCCACCACAAAAATTGAAACCGGAAGCTACGTTAAAGATTTGATCCTATGACCCGATCCAAAGACCCACTAAAATTGCTGACCCAGACCCAAAGCGATCCATAGGAAGCTTGACCCAGACCAACACTGACCCATGTTTCACAAAATTAGTGACCCAAGACCCAGTGACCCAAGCAAAATTAGCGACCCAAACGACCCATGAGTCATGACCCAATGACCCATGACTCAGTTTCCATCCCTGGCTCTGGTATACTTTCTACACCAACATGCCATACAAGTGTTGCGAAAGGATTAGAAAGGACTCTGCAGTTGAGTGGCTTCTATTCGGGAGAAGTGGAGAAACGTGTCTAATATATTTACAGTTTTTAGCTGCAGCAGATTTTTGATTTTTAGTGCTGTTTTGAAGAGAACAGATTTTTGAACTATAGAGCAGATTTTGGACGAAACGAAACAGCTCAGACGGAGACAAATTCGATCACAAAAACCTCGCCTCGACTCCAAATGAGATTAAAAGGAAATTATGTCTGGTTCAACTGATATCTCCAGGATGTTCTAGCATGATAACTCTGACAGATTTGGCTCAAATTGTACTGATTTGTGGCCTTGCTGAATGCTAACCCTCAGGGAAGGAAACTGGGCCACTTTTTGTGACCCATGACCCACTCGACTCGACAAACTCGACCCAGACCCAAAGTGCCCCATAAAATTTTAAAATTTAGTTTCCCGGACCCAAATGACCCAAACGTTTTCGCGACCCAGACCCAACTGACCCAAGAACGTTCCTGACCCAGACCCAAATGACCCAATAGAATAGACTGACTTTACATACCTAACCGAGATTGTGTCATTGTGCAACTCCCTAACTTTCTTAATTTGTGCAAAGACGCATGAATAAGTACATTCCACTCATTTTATGAAACTAGATCAACAGTTTGTTTTTCTAACAAAAAAGACAGCTAAACATGGGCCGGCGGTTTTCAATTTTGAATTTTTGAATAACTAGATCCGCAACCCGAGACAAGGATTTTTATTTAAAGAAAATGTGAGAGGAGGTATCTTTCGCGATTTCCCAAAAGCTCTGACTTTTGATTTTTTGACCAATAGCTTTAAAATTTTGCACGGGGCATACAAATTCAAAAGTTTAAGTTTTTTCCACAATTAAAATTTTAACTTGGTAAGGGGAAGCCAAGGAAGGACACTAAGGAACCAAAATTTTCTGGAAGCATTTGTAGGTTTTTGTATTTAAAACGCTTTAAAACCATTTAGCTAGCATTATAATTTTAAAAATTAGCTCAAATTGGAAAATGTTCATTACTTTTTCAATATAGTGATGGAATTGAAAGAAATAATGCAGCCACTGCAGCATTTTGCTGGCCATTTTGCTTTTGAGACCTGAGTGGTTGATGCTGTAAAATTTTAGAATCGACAGAAATGTGTCCACCTTGGTATACATGCTTTTACGTGAGTCGACTCAAATAGAATGGCAAAGCAAGTCATACCTAACTACTGATTTCTGCGAAATGATAACTAAATTTAACTAATTTGTGAGTAATCGCGCCGAAGGCGCGAAACTTTTTCAGAAAGTGTGGGTTTACCTTTAAAACTAGCTAAACTTCCACCACGAAAATTGAAACTTTAAAGATTCGGTAAGACCCTGTGACCATACCCAAAATGGCCCACTAAAATTGCTGACCAGACCCAAAGTGACCCAGAAGAAGCTTGACCCAGACCCACCCTGACTCAAAGGTTTCCCAAAATTAGTGACCCAAGCAAAGAGAGCGACCCAAACGACCCATGACCCAATTAGGAGGCTTCTCAAAATTAGAGAAGAATTATGCGTTTGGCGAATGCGCATTTCGAAATAAATGAAAATGCAATTTTTTACTGTTCGTATGCGTCTTGGTTTTCGAAAAAGTTACTTGAAAAAGTCAGTTGTAAAAGCACTTTTGTAAGCTAAATAACAGCTGATGTACTTGCTAGCACTTTTTACATAAGACCATGCACGTTCAGTTTCTCTACTGAAAGGTAGTTTTTGTACTTTCTTTTGACTGCTGACAAGGATAAGTGCTTCCAGCGACTGCAAAGAACAAATAAGAAAATGCGTTGTAAAACTATAAATGCATGGCTGGCATTATGATAATTCGGTTGAATACCAACTCAACTGCAGACCAACACATTCTTGTAGCGTTTTTGCAGCCTGTCATATGAAAAACGCAACCGTGCACAGTTGATAAACCACGACAAACATGTAAATTTGTTTACATGTAGATAAATGAGTTCTACCCTATACATGCATTTTCCCAGCTTAATCAACACTTATCAGTTAAGGCAATCTGAAGTTAAAATACCCTCAAACTCAATTCCTCAATTCAAATTTTTCAATCATAGCCAATTCGATACTAACGAGACCAGAAAGATCAGTTTCCGGCGGACTTTCAGTTTAAGTTGCAGGTCGTTTGTAAAAGTGCAGTTTCTAGCATTCGGCGATAATATAAAGCATAAATTTATAATTAGTTACTGCACTGTAGAGACCTCCACGGGCCGAATTTTGGGGGCCCGGCCCAGCCCGGCCCGTGAAAATTTTTTCTCGGCCCTTACGGCCCGGCACGTGAAAGGTTTCGGCCAGCTCGGCGCGGCACGTCAACATTTTCGAAGTCATTAGGCAGGTCTTAAGAAGTATGAATCTCAGGGATTGGGGCCAAAAGATTCATTCCTTCTTTAAATTTGTGAGTACTGAATCTTGATTTAGGATTTACTAATTGTGAAATCCCTCATACTCACCAACAATCCCAGACACCTGCACCAATCATTAGTTACCTTTTGTTATACTTGTATATTGATTTCTTCCGCTTCCTATTTTCTCATTTTTGGTTTTCGTTATCGCATCGTTTCCACTGCTTTGCTTTTCGTTTCGTATGGTAAAATTGGCTAAGCATACCTAAAGTATCTGCTCTCCCTTAAAACTTGCTGTAGCATTGCACTGACAACAATTCTTTTCTTTTCATCTTGGATTTGACTTAATTAGCTGTCTTTTATAATATTATAAGGTTCATTAATAGTTCAATATGGGATGATCAAAATACATATAACCGATTTACACCTACATATACTGTGTCTTACTTACTTAATTAGTTCCCTTCTTGATGCATTCATTCATACCAATTAACAATTAACTTTTGACCTTTGCAACACGGTGTTTGCTAAAATTGAGTGACAGACTGACTGGCAGGCCAGTAATAACATTTATGTGTGGATTCTAGACTGAAGACTGGGACTAGCTTGCAACAGCTGTGTTTGACCTCACCTTGTTTTGTCTGATATGTACCTATAGTCTATCCTTCTGGACCTAGGCCATGTGTGCTTAGACTCTGTTGCATTTCACACAGCTGAGTCTCTATGTGAAGGGACCATCTCAACCCTTAAGTCATTCCTAACTGTTGTCGGCAGGCAGACACGTCCTCATTACTAAGCAATCAACTGACATATATTAGTTATCCAAGAAGTTTGAATAGTGAAGCAGTCCCGATGCAAAAATGTTACACCAAAGATAAACTTAATTTCAAATTATGAAAGGAAGGACAGAAACAGACTTATTGTGACTACCACTTCTAAATTGTAGTTTTGCAAAAGTACTTTTTCGATCAAATCTCTAGCTTAAAACAATAAACTCACACTAATAGGAGTTGGTCAAATGTGCATTTAATAGACAGTATATTGATTTAGTAAAAATAAATCAACGTTGTATATTTTAACGAGTTTATGCAAAATTAAAGTCTGATGTTTTAGGAACTTCGAGTAATTTCTTTCACCTCGAAGTAGAGGTCACCTCGAAGTAGAGGCCCGCATAGGAAATGAAAAAGTTCGTATTTTTCGACCAATGACAAAAGAAACTCGAACCTGCTGGATAAAGTTCGCCGACATCGCTCGCCATCGTTAGAAAAGCCTGGAAAACAATTGTAATTTGTTTGAGTTAGAATTTTGATTATATAAGAATATTTTGACATAGATTTTGAAGATATGAAATTTTAAGCTTTCCAAAGAATTTAAATCTTCCAACACAATATGAAAAATTTTAAAAGCTTAAATGAAATTGAAGTAAAAACTAACTTTGTTTCTTCGTTAGGTGTTTCTAACGATATCCAGCGACACCGACTACATTTACCTATGTAGTTTCGAGATTTTTTATCGTTAGACCAAAAAATGGAATAGAAACTTTTGTTTCCTTCCTGCATATAGGAGCCTCTAACTCTGAGCTAGAATTACCCAACTATCCCAGAGGTATACCATCCCAGACATTAATTAAAACACTTCTTTAGATAATCCGTTTGGTCTCGAAAATATGTTAAATTGAGCGAAATCGGAGAAGGTCGAAAAACAGAATATAAAAGAAAGAGATGACAGAATTTTGGCATTTTCACTGCTGTAGACACAAACACCCAGAAAAAACGCAGGCACTAAACATACACGTATAAAAACGTACACATTTTCCCTTGCTTCTCTTCTTAATCTGCTGTGTCCTTGTGCGAAGGGAACATTTGATTTTCAAATACAGATAAGCAGCAAAAATCAAACTTTTATCTTGATTTTTGCATTTATTTTTGCACAAAAATCAATTACATAGCTGTTCTGCGTTTGATTTTCTATGCGCATCAGTTTCAAAATGCAAAAATCAAGCTGTATCCTGATTGGCTAGAGCTTCGCATGCGCTGATTCGAGGGTATGAATCACGTGACCTATACTTTTCAGTAAAGAATCTAGGCTCCAAAAATCCAAAGAAATCGTCTTGGAAACAGTGCTTAGAAATAATTTTATGACAATGCTGCAACCCAATTTTTATAGATTATTGTGCCGATATAATCATAAATAATCAATAGTTAGTTTGTATAAATTAACGCTGTGATTGATGTATATATATATATATATATATATATATATGTATATATATATATATATTTCCAAATTTAGCACATATCTAAAGCAAGGATAGCGCAATGGTTTTCTTTTGGATTGGCGCTGAAATTATTACAAATCGAATTCCGATGTTCAATCAAATTTTTAAACACTCACTTTTGACTAAAGTCAATTTACTAAGATGAGTTTGCAGAAAGGCTGAGTGAAATATGTGCAACGTACATCTAAAACGCAACATCAAAATGGGTTAATCCTTAACTTGGTCTTAATATTTTCAGAAGCTTTTGAAATCTTATTCCATATTGTGTGAAATTTTTCCATGAAAATTGGATCACATGTGCAGAGATATATCCTACCGACACCTAATCCGTTTCGGAAGTAGGTTATTAGGTAGGTCATGTGATAGATTCATACCTTCGAAGCTCTAGCCAATCAGAATACAGCTTGATGTTTGCTTTTTGCAATTGGTGCCCTAATTGTCTAGTCTAGTGTGCTCATTAAGCTCTTTTAGTCTTTTCTTTTTGCATATATAGCCATGGGGGGGAACCCACCCCCTTTTGGGGGGAAAACCCACCCGTCTCCTGGACCAAGGGTTGGCGCTATGAGCTCCAAAGCATAGCAGCAGAAAGCGCGACTCTTTCTTACCTACGTGTGCGAAGATCAAGTCATTTGGTTCACTCCTGCTCATTTTATGACATTTTGAAAGATAGAAGTGATAGATTCATACCTTCGAATCAGCGCATGCGAAGCTCTAGCCAATCAGAATACAGCTTGATGTTTGCTTTTTGCAATTGGTGCGCGCAGAAAATCAAGCTCACAACAGCTATAGCTATGTTTTTGATTTGTATGTGGATATAAATGCAAGAATCGAAATATTTGTTTGATTTTTGCAACATCT
Organism: Trissonchulus latispiculum; assembly: GCA_030248195.1. Lineage (NCBI taxonomy): Eukaryota > Metazoa > Nematoda > Enoplea > Enoplida > Ironidae > Trissonchulus > Trissonchulus latispiculum. The sequence goes on from JASAND010014535.1 coordinate 33,709, forward strand.
CTGCAACATCTTTTTGCAACATCTGGTTTGAAAATCAAATGTCCCCTTCATACACGGACACTGCTGTCTATTTTCCCTGAATCAAAATGTGTATCCAAATGAATTGAAAATCAAAAATTACGATTCAAACTAAATATTTTTGATTTGATGCAGTTCGATTTTGCCATGAAAAGAGTTGCAGAGATATGATGCAGTTCAATTTTCGTTACTGCTGATTCGATTCGATTTGATGCATCAAAAAGCAAAAGTCGCATCAAAAGGGTTTTGATTCAATTCAAATCAAAAATCAAAAGCAGCAGTATCTAAGCCTAAGCGTAAGCCAAAGCTAGAGATTAAGTCTAAGCCACACCTTTATCTTAGGCTTAGATATACCCAGTGTAAGATATAAGATATAAGATTTTTGTCTCATAACTGTACTAATCCACCAATGCTGCTTAAGTCTAAGCCTAAGCCTAAACCATACTTTAACTTAGGCTTAGATATACCTTGTGCAGTCAAGATAAGATTTTTCTTCGTCTAATAATTGCACTTATCCACCAATACCTCAAACAATTCTTTAATAATCCATAACTACACGACTACTAAGGGCAGTAATCCATGGCGCTGCTATATGTCCAGAGAGATTGGTAAGAGGTAAAACCAAAAGCATTTCAGAAGACTTTTCTCTTTGCTTGAAACCCCTACACACAAAATTTCAGCTTTTTCGGTTAAGAACTGCGAAAGTTATTCATTTTTAGATTTTAAAAATCGTATTAACTTTTCCTCTTTTTCAAACTTGCCTAGCTATTACTTGGGACTCGCTCATACGAAAAAATTTAGTAGTTTAATTTAATTTAATTCAGTTTAATGATAATTTAATAATAATGATAATAATAATAATAATAATAATTAAAGCTAATTTAACATTTACAATTATTACAAAGAAGGGACATGTTGCATTTAGTCCGGACAATTAGTACGTTGTATGGACTGTTGTCCGGAGACTTTGTCTCAGAAATAAATTCGTAGACAAGTGTCTCGGACTTTTCGAAAAACATGTCCGGACTAATTAGTCTGGACAATTTTCATTGAAATATGTCCGGACATTCAAAATCGTTGTCTCGGACATGTCTTGGACAAAACAAAAATTAGTCTCGGACATGTCGAGACTAACTTGGTTTGTCCAGACTAAATTAGGGGAGATCTGTCTGGACAAAAATTAGTCTCGGACATGTCTGAGACAAACAAAATATTTTGTCTCGGACATGTCCGAGACTAACTTGGTTTGTCCAGACTAAATAAGAGGAAATTTGTCTGGACAAAAATTAGTCTCAGACATGTCTGAGACAAGCAAAATATTTTGTCTCGGACATGTCCGAGACTAATTCCTGTAGTCCTGACTAAGACTACATTCCGCGCGGAGTTAAACGTGACGGACCCATAATTGTTAGGCAGAATGCTTAAGTTTTTGCATGAACAATTAGGTTCTTATGATTCTTTAATACTGAAAAGTTAATAATTCAAGGTGGAAAGCATTAATTTTTGTGTACACCAGCTTAAATTATTAATTGACCATAGAGATTTCGGTAATTAGGACTCCTAGGAATGCTCCTATCTATAAATAGTGGTCAAATATATACAATTTCGTAGTATACAGGCGTTTTTCTTGCTTTTCCTGGTCCTTCGCAAATTTTCCCGCCAAAATTTCAGACCATCTGGAATCTCCCCACCTGATTGGGGAGAATCCGGAATCCCGTTACCCCCACTTGAACTGACAATTTCAAATTTTTTATAATCCGTTATTGAGTAACGGGTTTCCATAACGGTGATTCCGGATTCTTCCCCAGTCAGTAACGGAATTCCAGCTTCTCCCTGGGAGCTTTCCGGAATTAGTTAGGTGAAGTCTCCCGAGTATTTTGAAAGGAGCAATACACAGGAACAACTATAAATGGGGACAGCAAGATTGGGAAAGGCAAGCCTAACGCCGAGGAAGGGATGTTTGAAATTTGCCAACGCGCCATCAACACTAGCCGGCGCCCACTGCGTACCCGGCCCACCAACCGTCACACCACCCAAAACACCAACAAACAACCCTAATAGCTACCAATCAAAGCCAACAACAAAAGTTCTTAATCCTCCGGTCGGACTGTCCACCCAGAACACACCAGGAGGGAGACGGCCAGAGATCCAAGCCCGCAGGAGTCCTAATTCCAATTACAGTTCCCTATCAAGAAAAAGAGGCTAATTAAACGGAATCCATGTGAAAGTACTGCTAGCCACTCTCCGCCTCTCCGAAATCCTGATCCGGAGGATTTGGACAGTGACAGCAGCACCCCACGTGAGGCGGGAAAAACTTAAAAGCCCCCTCAGAACTGTTGCCTATACGTACGTGAATAGATTTTGGATTAAAAAGGACCAAAAACAAAATTAAGGTAAAAATTGAGTTTGAGATCAAGGTGTAGGAGGTTCCGGAAATAAACAGCTGGACTGAGGTGGGCAACTACCCACACCTGTACGCCCCCTAATAATCACTAAGAATGTTTTACACAACTTTTAAGGAATTTTATAAGCAAGAAAAATCAAGAAAATTATCAAAGCTTGCAGTCTGATCCAAGAAACAAAACTCGCAGTTTGGCATACGTACTTTCGCCTAACCTTTTAAAACACGAACACAAGATCATATAAAACAGAAAATTCCTTATCTTAATCATATCCAACCCCCTGGGACCATCCAGAAACTCCTACAACTATAAGATAATAGTTTGTAAAAGTGCTAAATGGAAGAAAAGGTACCACCAATGTCCACAACCCCCCTTTTCGGATCAACATTTTCCCGGACAATTAGGATATAACATAATTTGACGAACCTCAGTACCCGATTTTCGAATCAGTTGAGAAAAGTCCATGCAAATACCCAATGTTTGTCCTGATTGACAGTCTCAGTCAGTTAGACTACCCCCCGAATTTTGCAAGACATTCTGTATACAAAATACTACCAAAAGGTCAAGTTTCAAATTATCGCCGTCCAAGACAAATCCAATGCGTATAGTTCCAAATATGCAGGTAGTGAGGCAAATGACCCCACACCAAAATATCCCAAAATATCCGACTGAATAGACGTAGCCCAGGATACAAAATTAGCGAGAACAGGACCAAGCAACCGAAAAACACCACAAATTAAGCCGAACGCCTAAACAAAATAACGTTAGTGGCAGTTAAAACACAAAAAGTGAGTTCGTGTTATATACGTATAAAGTGCTAAGATTATCTCCAAACGGTCAAAATGCTAAAATAGAAGAAAAATTATCAGCTAAAACAAGAAAAACACACAGTACAACATACGTATGCAGGCAACACGTTGGAGAGAGTACTTCAAAATGCGAAGGACTTTTTAACAAGATTTAAGGAAAAATAAGCTTAAATATAAGTTCAAGGAAATAAGACGTTTTTTATTTATACCTGTTAAAAGATTTAAGGAATTTGTTGCACAACTCGTATTATACGAGAAACAAGAGAAGAAAACAAATTCAAGTTTAGATGCAAAGAAATAAGGCAAAGTGTATGCCTAGTTCAAAAAATAAAGAAAATTTGAATGAATTAGAATTCGAGATAAGCTGCTAAAAATTCACTAAAGTCTAAATTTTGCCAAAACTCGCAGGTAGTAAATGACCAACACAACATTACAACAACACAACAATATTGGTGGACAGGGAGGGAAAAGGGTAAACTACGTATCATGATAGAAAGGCTTCAGACGATTTTCTAACCCATTTGAGTTTTTGTGGGGGATCGTTGGCTGTCTCCTCCACCGGCTATCGTCTCTCCTCGAATTCCCACAGGCACACCAAAGTCCACCTCCGGTGTACCACAGGGCGACTCTTCGGGGAAGCCCCCCTCGGATAGACCAGGATCCAGATCCAGTCCCCCTTTTGATAACTTCCCACGAAGAGCCTCTGCCAGAGGTACTGACCGAACCTCCGCTGGTAGGAGAGAGGACTGACCCTACTGCGTTTCCAGGACCCAAAATGCACACTCCCGGCAAACCCAACTGAAACCAGCGTTAAACTAGTAGAAAAATCCGTGGGGAGGGAGACGAGTCCACTCTTCCCAAATAAACGAGACTTTAATGGCTGGGGTGGAACCTCAGACACTGGGGGGCTTACCCCCTCTTTAGGGGGGCCGACCCCCTCTTGTAGACATTCTTCCGGGTCAGGAGGAGAAGAAAAACCCTTTCTAAGTACAACTTTTCCCTATGCCATCTCAAGAGGCTGTTCCCCCTGTTCAACTTCACCCTTTTCACCTATCCCCTCTTTTGGACAAATTGAGGGATCTGCAGAAAAAACCCACATTCTTCGGACTCATCATCCGCAAAACGCGATAACAATTCAGAATCGTCAACCATATCTTCAGGCTCTTCTGAGTGAAAGACAATATCATTTTCACGCAAATTTTCACATACGTATATGTCTAATCGTGGCTCTACACGAAATGGAGGTTCCCCCAAATTTTCATCTACCGAAAAAATCATTTCATGTCCCAGGGGATACAAATTTGCACGTGTCTGAGATACCACCAAGGGGGCCAAGAATTGTGCATCGTCGGCCCAGCAGTCAGCCGCAAGAGCAACCGAGCCGACAACTGTGGCCTTTTCCAGACGCACAGCTTTCGAGGTGGAGTCGACCCAAAATTTCGATATTGTTCCCACATGGCTCCACTACTCCCGCATAAAATAAAAATTTACTCTCCTGAATAAAAGATTCAGGAGGTTCGAAAAAATACAATTGCTCAACATTTTGGCAGGAGGTGAGGGCTGAGGCCCAAACTTCCGATGCTGGAGGAACATCTACGTCAATGGCCATTACCGCCGCTGACTGTGATTTTGAATTCAAAAGCCAACCGGCACGGATCGCTTCAGGAGATAACAGTGGATGTAAAATTCCTGTCCCCTTTTGATCTTGAAGATACAGAGACTTTCGAGTAAATAAAACATTAACCATAAAAAGGCATAAACCATAAACGAAGGACGGAGGGCGGAGGTCTGGGAAGATATCGCAGGTGTCTGAGCAGATGTTGCAGGTGTTTGAGCAGATGTTGCATGTGTTTGGATAGGAGGATCAGAAAAAATTTCAATCATACCAACATGAAAAGGGGACAAAATTTGCATAACCTGTTCTTGAGACGGCACATTTTGGGCCTGCGACTGATTTTGAACTGGCACTTGGTGTTTTGGACCGGCAATTGATTTGGGGCCGGCACTTGATTTTGAGTAGCCGGTAAAGAACTTCGATCTGGAACAGGTTTTGAATTTTGAGCAGCTACAACATTAGTTCCTTGAGAGGGACCCTGTACAAAACCCACATGCGAGACCTGAGGGGCCACCTGCGCAGGAACATCCCGAGCAGCATGTTGCTGGACGGCCGGAACCGCTGCCTCTGAGCGAGCAACAGCCGCAGGAGCCGACCCCAAGAGAGGAGGCGGGGCCTGAGGCTGAGCCTGCCGGGCCACCGGAACCTGAGGATATTATTGAGCTGGCTGTGTCCTCGAAGCTAACACCTGCTGTGAACCCTGTTGGGCCAATGGGGGCGTCGCTTGTGGATGCGCATATACGTACGTAGGCTGCTCATAACAAGCCACCTGCGCAGGTGGTGCAGGTGCAGGAGGCTGGTAGCACCGTTGTGCAGTTTGATATTGGTGAGGATATACGTACGTATAATCCTCAATATAATTGACTGCCCGAGGAGAAGGACGAACTTTATAATCTGAGGGGGCTAATTCTGGATATTTATCCCAGCATTTTTCTGGGTGGTGCCCTTTCCTCCTACAGAATTTACAAACAGGACCCAATCGTTTTTCCTTTCCTCCTCCATCTGGTTGAAACGATCACGAATTTGTTGTTCCACCCAATCACGCATCTCCCGTAATTCCATGCGAATTCCCCCCGCCAGGTCCTTTCTCCACAGGAGGTTTGGGATTCGAACGAGTCATTCTGAACCATATCATCCGCGGAAACTTGATACAACGGCATCGAATAGCACAAGCTATCTTCTTCCGAGGACCTGGAGTCCCGGGAATCCAATTTATCAATAATACGCAAACATGGTAGGCACATGATCAATGAAAAGAGGGGCCAAGGCACTGATGTATGTTTTATCCGTAATTCCGCAAAAAGCTGCTGAACCCACTGTTGTTCGCGTTCCAAAGCGTCATCCGGCCAAATAGAAATTATAAATAGCCTGTGCCTGGAGTTCCGAAATATACCTCCGGACCGACTCCCAGTGCCGCTGGACTCGTCTTGCAAAAGATACGTATCTATCATGAATGGACAATTGGTCGTGGAAATTGAGACTTCAGCAAATTGACAAATCCCTCGAAAGTGTCCGCGACCTCAGGACCGCACGTCCGCCATCAAGGCTTTTCCCCTCAGTTTATTGAACAGTAGCCTGGCCCACTGCTCTGCCAGAATTCGAAGAATTTTTGCCGCGGATTTGAAATTTGGGAGCCAATCTTCCAAGTACATTCTGTCCGGGTCAAAACGGGGAATATCCCGTAGGATATCAATGTACATCCTGTACAGGGAAGCGCCATGTTTAGCAACTGAGGAATCCGTAGCCTTCATAGTGGGATGGGTTGTATAAGTTTGAGTCGAAAGAACCGGCAGAGGGGCGACCTTCGGTGCCGGAGCAGGGAGGGCTGCCCGGAGAAGTGGGGGGCGCATAACAGGTGGGGGAGGAGGCAAGGGACCTGGATCTGGAGGGGGAGGAAGAAGAGGAGGAGGATTTGGCGGTGGCGCTGCCGTCAAACGTGGCACAGGATGCCTAACCGGAATTTGCGCCGGATGAGAGGAAGGGTATTTTGGCTGAGCTTGGGAAATTTGCAGATATGAGGCCGGCCGTTGCTGAGGATATGCAAATCGCAAAGGCTGTCCATACTGCAATCCAGAATTTGTGCCCACATGCGGCATTTGTGGCCTATTTGGCCCCTGGTAGGCCCTCGGACCCAGCGCGACACACACGGCAGGGATCTTGACCAAGCCTTGGGGTCGCACCGGGACCGTGGGACTCGGACCAGGTGTGGCCACAGCGTGCTGGGCGACCAAATCGCTCGTGATGGTGTGGGCTACTGTCTCCGCGGCCAAATAGTACGTATCAGCATTCGGATCAGGGGGAGGCGGTCCCGGCAGATACGGGTTAGGCAACTCCCCACGCAAATCCTGCCGGCAAGGATCCCACATGCCTGATCGCTCTAATTCGTGAATAGTAGGATTTTTGTGGACTTGTCTCTCCAAAACGTCACACTGAAAAGTCGCGGGTATTTTCAGAGCGTATCGGTCCACTGGATCACAAGAATTATCCGGAATTTGCCGTACCTGAGGCATGTGAGACTCCAACCCCGGCTGGGACCCGGCCGTACACGCCCCCTGATACAAATGATAACCCCACGTATTTGGCCGCAGAGTCAAGTAGGAGGGGCCCCCCGCGTATGATTCTGAGTATAAAATTCGGGAGACAGGAGGAGGATTCAAAGTAGCAGGATCAGGGACAACTGGATAGACGACATCAGGAGAAGGCGGAGGATAGGGGCCAGGAATGTCCACTGAGCCGTGAGAGCAGTGCGGCTGAACATGGTCTTGCGGATCTGTGGTTCGGATCATAATTAGATTTGGATCAATCTGGCCAGCTGACGTCACTGGGAGGGGAGTCGGTCCCGAACTTTGCGCCTGGGGGGACGGATATTCTGACGGATTTTCTTGAGGAACAGCTCTTTCCATATGCTGATTTAGCGGGACTGTCTGCGTATAAATCGTACCCGCATATCCTGTGGAATCAAGTGCATATCCGCTGCCGTATTAGGCACACCAGGGGGTACCCCTGGGGGGGCCCCCAAATTTTGATCCGGACTCATGACCCTGTGATAGGCGTCGTCGATGAATCTTTCATTTGAGGAGTGCATATTCGAGACAAGAGCGGAGGATTGGGCTAAATTTTGATTCTGGACCCGCCCCCTCCTACTTCAGTACGCACAGCAGTACTATCGGGAGCGGAGGCAGCCCCCTCCCACCGCCGGAAAGGCCTCCCTGCGGGAAGATCGGACTTACGTGTATTTGCAGACAAGGGTGCCGGCAAGGCGAAAGAAGACACCGTCTGAGGCTCCGCCCCCTCCACCATTCTGACGGAAGTTTCGGACGAATTTCCCACAAAATAACCAGTCTGCCTAACAACATTTTTAGCCGGAACTGTCACTGCATACCGAGAAAGTGGTTGGGGACCCGCCCCTTCAGCATTTTGAACCGTTGTTTCACGCGCTAAACAGACAGTAGACGGGTCCATGCCGTCGACACGGTCCTGAAATTCTGCAGCCGCCTCAGAAAATTCTTGGGGGACGGGACCCACTCCCGTGGGGCGAGGAACCCCCCCCCCCATCTGGCGCAGGCAACTGTTCGGCTACCGCAACGAGCGGTCCCCTCCAAGTTTGCTGCAACATATCACCATAACCCCCCGCACCTACAGACTGAACGTTAGCCTCAGGCACAGCCGACCGCTGTCCCAAGTGCGATGAACAGTGGGAGCCGGGGGACTTCCCCCGTCCCACCCCCAAATTTTGAGAAGTTTGCACATTCACGACAGTAGAACTGGGAGTTGGGGCAACTGGGGAGGGACGGAGCGAACCCCGACCCACCCCAGTCAACGTTGGACGCGGAGTCCCCCCGACCCCCGAACTAGTACTGGGTTGGGGGAGATCTCCCCCGCCCCCCAATCCGGACATGGCAGGCTGAAACATCCCAAAACTTTCGTCAATTTCTGGGGCCTGATGGCCAGGCAATCCGGGCCTGGTGACCTCTCAGCTGCCAAAAGTGTCGGAAACCCCCACTACGAAACCCACCGTATCACCAAGACAACCAACACTAACTTTCATTCTCTAACTACCCAAAATTGACTCCATTTTAAAAACTAATTAATTAGCTAAGTCAGAAATTACTTTATTGTTTGCTTTGAACTTTCACGAAAATACATGAAACTCAAGGAATATTTCACACCTGGTATCGGCAGAAAATATTATACCTGCTGCAACCTATAGCAGTGATTTTTCTTTAGTTTCCAGTTTTCCTGGTTTAGATTTTCACAAACACAACAACACAACACGACACGACACAGCTGCTCAAATTCCCGTGACTTTTATCCATTCAGTAGCTACGGCGAAATGAAACCGGATCAACGCGTCACCGGGTCAGTTCGGGTCACTATATGGACCGGGTCTCCGGGTCACCGGGTCAGGAGCTCTGACCCAGTCTGGACCTAGTATTTTTGGTTAGGTAAATGTTTTGCTGCTAAAGCATATATTTAGAATTTTTACCACCTGGAAACTTCAATAATTACTAAAAAACTAGCAAGAGCAATAAATATATACTTAACTTTATCGTGTAATTTTTAAGTACTTGTCGTTGTAGTGTCCTCATAATATTTGTAATCGTAATGTCCTCTCAAATTTGGATCAAAAGTTTACATGCTAGGCTTGCATTTAATCTTAACAGGAAAAACCAAAAATAGGTCATGGCCCTAAAAGTCCGAAGTCATTATTTAAAATCTGACAGTTTCTATGCTCCATCTAGTGCAGGTGATTCTTCACTGCTGCTCTTGCTTTTTGGAGAGAGGGTCACACTGTGCGTATTTCAAATCCGGGTGAGTAGGAAAAATCTTAGCAAAATAAGGTTCACAGACTTTGCGTTTGGATTTTCAGTTTTTCTAATTGTTGTCACTTATTATCCTTTGAGACTTGTTTGATTTTATTTGTGGTATGTAAATATTGCCTAAATTCTAGTAATAAGCAATATTTATTCTAAAGAATCTCCACTGAGTGAAACCCTGAGCCATACAACTAAATAAAATATTTTTCCTACAGTAACAAAGTACAAAGGTGCTTATGTTAAGCTCAAAATTAGAATCAGATGATGTGCTGACTATGGCAAAGCATTTTGCTCAAAACTGTTTCATGTAGTTTGCTTCATATCGCTTCATATAAGGTGACCCCCACCTCCTCGAGATCTCGGACGGGGTTACCTTATATATGCACGTAATTTTGACATAAGGTAGACAATTGGTCAACCAAATTCGTTTTAGTTCAAACGCATACAAACACAGGATTAACAGTGTTTAAACCCTGACTCCACTTTCATGACCAGGACCAGGGGTCTAAAACCAGTACCAGGATTAGGACCAAGGGTCTAAAACCAGTACCACTTTTCAGGACCACCCTCAGGATCACTCCCCAGCACCAGGACAAAATTTCTAAAATCAGGATAACTTTCAGGACCACCCACCTCAGGACTACTCCCCAGGACCAGGAACAAAGGCTTTAAATCAGGACTACTTTCACCTCAGCATCATTCCCCAGGACCAGGACCAAGGGTCTAAAACCAGGACAACCCTCAGGACAACTTTCAGGACCAGGACCTAGGGTCGAAAACCAGGACCAGGACCTGGGGTCGAAAACCAGGACCAGGACTGGGACCAAGGTTCTAAAGTCAGGACTACTTTTCAGGACCGCCTCAGGACCATCCCCAGCACCAGAACCACTTTCAGAACCACCAACAGGACGGGACCATAAAAGGCCACTTTTGACATTAGGGAGAGGTGTACAAGTACAATAATCAGAATCAAGCTCAAGATCACTTAAATTGAAGTGGGTCTGAAATCTTTCTACCAAAGTTTATAGTTTACGTTTAGGCTCTTGATAAATTCTTCTTAAATGTTTATTTCTAATCCTGCCTAATAATTGTTGCACCAGCTCTACATATGCTTTGCCAGACCGACTCAGTGTTGTTGGCTTGTTATGTCGTGGTCTGTTAAAATAATGACAAACCACAAAGCTACGATCTAGAAATATATAAATGGAAAAAAATCTGGCATCTTTCATGCCACAAAACAGTTGTGCATTGTACTTCTTTCACATATCAATGTTTTGGTTGGTCATTGCAAGCGCTGTGGGTATATATGTAAGGGAAGCAGGAAAGGTGTCCCTGGTATTGGGCTTGTTTTGAATCTGTTGCAGCTTTGTTTGAATCTATTGCAGCTCTGTTATGGGTTACCCTATTGAATCTATGTCTGAAACTGTTTTGAAATTCCATTCCGTGCAGTGAATTGTGGTACGTGAAATTGATTATGCAACTTGTTTTGTGGATTGGTCTTTGTCAGGAAATTTCTAAAGGCCCACTCTGCAAAGAAAGAAAAAGGACCTTAAATCCTATATTGTTAATACTTGAACGAACCGTTTAATTTGAGTAGTTTAGTAATTTAGAGGTTGTTGGGGTTAATCAGAATTAGCGAGAAATTTGCTGGAACCCAAAAAGCCCTTGGGCAAACCACTACGTCACTTAAAAGTGACGTATATTCGTTCACACAAAGAGATCGTCGGACATCAAAAGAGACACAAAAATTTTCAGACTACAGTACCCAAAATTTACACGTCACACAGCTGGGAGAGTCGAGAGGAGGAGCTAAGTTTGACAGACAGGTCTCCCCCACTTTTTTGATCAGTCTTGGGTTTCACGCTGTTAGAGTCTGGTCGGTCTTGGACCAGAAGTTAGTTGTCTATCGTGGGTCTATAGGCCGGAAGCGTCTCTGATCTATTTTGGCTTACGGTGCCGTGAACCGTTTTGTTCTTACGTGACCTGTGCTCCATCGACTCACCAGCTTGTAACTAGTTTTTGCACATTTATCCTGCTAATTGTGATTATTTCGATCAAAGCTGCTCTCATGGATTTGGAATCATTAAGGTAACCATTTGTCTGATGATTGAGAAGTTTTTGAGGTTTTGAGGAATAGCCTTGTATTATTAGCATCAGCTGTGCCCCAGATTTTACTATAATATCCTTCTGTTCTACTGTGTACAATTTAACTGTAATCTCTAAACGTGTGTTAACTATAATCGTTGCTGTAGCTGTCTATTGAACAATATGCACAATTAGTGTCGGAGTAACTGTTGAATTTGAGTGATAACCAAGTGATAAGCAACATTGGGGAAATCTCTGTAAACTCTGTGAATGCCGTATACTCAACTTGTGCTACACCTAGAGTTATTAAATCTTGTTGTATACTGAAGTTTTAGTGAATCACTGAGTCATTCAACATGTACTCGGCGAATTGGACGTACAGAGCCATTTCACCAGAGCTCTCAGCAACATAAGTGAACAGAGCCATTTAACCAGCACTCTGCTGTTTTGCTGATACTGAGCTACCTCACCGGCACTTGCACTATAACTGAATTTGGGTGTATGAAAAGGGAGAGTCATTTCACCAGAACTCTTCAGCAGATTGTCAGAACCGTACCTAACAACTCTTGAGCTGCCTAACCTTACGCCTTGTTGATAACTTGTAGTGAAACGGTTGGGAGGCAAAAACAGGAAGGGTCCGTTTCAGTCATCGAATTCCCCCCAAAGTAGGCTAAAACTTACCCAAACCAGATCCGTTTTATTACATGTCGAGGTTCGAAAACTATCGAATTTGTTTTTGCTGTTTAAAAGTTTAACCCTTTCCTCGATTAAAAGAACTCTCACGACCTTCAAAACAATATCCCCTGGTTTACGATAATTGTATGTATTGCTTAACCGTATGCCGTATGTGTAACCTGTTAATTAATTACAACTAATTAACAAGTACGTAGGCCTTGAAATCTCATTAAATTTTACGCATGTCTACGATTCATTACTCACATCTAGGTTTACCTGTAACTGATAAAACTGTTTTTAGTAATCTTTGAACTTTTGAGTAGAGTTTTAGACCAAATACCTTAGATTTAGTGAGATTTTCATTGTGAGAGTGTCATTCTTAGTAATATAGCTATCAATCCCCGGTTTACTGCCCGGAACTAAACCGGGAAATGAATGGCGAATCTGATGCAGGTTCTCCTAAGGGTGCAACTACTCCGAAAATAGTATCCTAACCTAAAGTCCTACCCTAATCAAACATGAGACATTGTTGGCGTACAAATGCTTTTAATAATTAACTTACAATTTATAATCCAGTAGTCAAATGGGGCGGCACAGCTAATATATAAAAGATGGGTTAAGAACCCGACCGATCCTGACGTACAACAATACCAACACTGATTAATTAGTCTAATTAGAGATATGACTCATAGCTTCAGACCGAAGTCACTACACAGAAGTAATGATTACTTTCAATGGTTGTTTAGAATGATTGTAGAATCGCAGACCGTAATTGCTAGTTTTTCACATCATCCCCCTGCGAAAGTTTTTTAGCGCCTGCTAAAAATTCAGAGATAACGAGAGTTGCTACCATAATTCAAGAATTAAAAATAGATGGAAAATTTCAAGAAAATAGAAAACTACATGGGCGACCAGTAAGCAACCGTTAAGAAGTCCTGGCGCTTTTACTACCCATGAAAGAAAGTAACTTCAAGAGTAAGCCAAGAGACTTACAAAAGAAAGTACAAAGTTTAAAGAAAAGTTTGGTAGCGAAGTGGTAGTCAAATGCAGGCTAATCGAAACTGGGGATTAACTGCTGACTTGCAAGTAACTTGATAACATTTTAAACGATACTGCGATTCAAATTTAGATAATGAAAAAAGAATAAGTAGAAAATCAAAAATAAAGGAATCGAAACCCCATATGAAAAGTAGTACCCTAAAGCCTCTATGGTTAGAAAACCCCATTCACTCAACTCATCCCAACACACAAAACGATCACTCCAACAATTATAAATTCCGGAATAAACAGTACAGTCAATAAATTTCTATACATGGAGTAAATATGACAGTTTACGCTGTACAACAAGGTTTCAAAAGATAATATAGGGCATAGCATCTGTACAGCAAAATTCAAAAGAGTAAATATGACATTTATAGTAAACAACAAAATTTCAAAGTCCTAGCTAAACAATGACAAAAAAGTACAAGTACAAGTTATTCTATACAGCAAGTTCAAAGTTGAGTAAATACGGCAAAATATAATGACAACACAAACTATATATACCTATTCTAGCAAACAAAAATAACAGTAGGATTACAGGTTCACGTGGTAATTA
>JASAND010014537.1:0-10081 GCA_030248195.1 Trissonchulus latispiculum
ATGTTAGTGGCGCACATACAGGCCACCATTAGGAACTAACCATGCTTGCACAGGACGAAAATTTCAGAGACGAAATTTAATATAAGCGGCATGCGCACTATGCGGCCATGGGTCAGTGTGTCAAAACCAAAAGTGTCTGAAATTCAAATAGTTTCATTAAAATCCAGATTGATCAGACTTGTGTTCTTAATGTACTATTTATCGGAAATATTACGTAAAAGTGTCCAGTTATCTTCGAAAGAATGTGTAACTTTTACAGTGACAGACAATAAACAAGTATATACTTGTTTAGATCATGTGAGATTTCTTGTTCTTGGACAGACTAGGAACAGGTTTACAAAAATTATTGTTTCAAAATTACAGAAACTATGTGGGCTTTCTTTTGTCCCATTGACGATTTCTGTTTGCTGCGAAACTGTTGTTACGATCAAATTCCAATATGTGGCTGTACATTGCTGCCTTTCTAGTAACAGTACTACACCTACATATTCATTGTGCTGATGGAGGTAAGCTACTTCTATTGAAATCTTCGAATTCAGCTTAGTATCAATTAGGGTTGTTCCGATAAGAAATTGACCGGGCCGGGCCCGGGCTCGGGCCTAAATTTTCAGCCGGGCCGGGGCCGGCCCGGAGCCCAATCAATTCCGGGAGCCCGCTACCCGGCCCGGCCCAAGGCCCGGGCCCGCTTCTTGGCCCGGCTTCAAATCCCCTGGCCCGGTGATAGGGCCGGGCTCGAAAGCCCGGGCCCGCTACTAAGCCCGGCTCAAAGCCCGGGTCGCAGGTAGTCCCAGACTCGCAAACTGAACCCGGCAGACACGATGAGCCAGGCCGGCCCGGTGAGCCCGGCAGGCCCGGTGAGCCCGGCAGGCCCGGTGAGCCCAGTAGGCCCGGTTGGACCGGAAGCCCGACAAGCCCGGTGGGCCCGGCCTAAAAAACCGGGCCCGGTAGCGGGCCGAGCTTTCAGCCAGAGCCCAGCGGGGCCCGGGCCGGGCCCAGCTCAAAATTTTCCGGGTCCCGGGCCTAAACCTGGCCGGACCGGCCCAGGGCCCGGAGCTCGCTACACGGCCCGGGGACAACCCTAGTATCAATTCAATAATTGTTACAAGTGTAAAGTTGTAGCACAGTGCTTTACAGTGCTCTCCGAGATTTGTATGCGCACTAGCATGCGAAGCTCCGAGTGAAGGGCGTGAGTGTGGAACCACCTCCGTGGGAAATCCGATGGACATGGACCCCATCAAATGGAGATCCCCACAGTGCTCCCTGGCATCCGTCTTGTCAACGGCGCGAGTGGGTTCCAGTTCCACACCCCTGGGGTCACTGTATTGATTTGCCGTGTCGGATTAACATGGAAGCGTGACATCATTCGTTAAATATGCTACCGAGCTGTTAGATCCCCTCCCATCATCCCCTGGATGTCTTGGATCATCAACATGCAGAAGACGTGTGCTGGAATGCTGATTGCTGAAATGCCCTCATGTAGCATTTTGCTGTCGACCCCAGATCGGAAGAAGAAGGGCGTGAGTGCTCGAAGCGAACGAGTGCCCTTCATGAGGGCTTAGCCTTCGCCTGCAACTGAGTTCACAAACTCCTATGAGCACAGCAAGCAGTGCTACAACTTATACTCGTAACAACTGTTGAATTGATACTGAGCTAAAAGAATGTAGATAGGTAGTTATTAGTCAGTTATCCTGTGTCTGTAAACCTAACCAACCAAACCAAGCAAATTTTAAACTGATTTCTAAGCGATTGGAGGAGATATTTTATCCTAAACCTAAACGATTAATTACATTCCCTATTGTGTAGGTAGCAAGCCAGTAATTTTCCAAATTCGAATAGTGATAGGAGAAGATAATATTGATAGGAGAGAGGAGAGCGCCTCAGCACAGCAGATCTTTTAAATTTGCTCAGATCGAGGTTTTGCACTCATTTTGTTGTTAAGATGCATTTTTGTATAAATGCATGTATGCAACGCTTTAAGATAGGGACTATGTAATTTGTGTGTAAATTTCATTCCTTTGAACACTTTTGTCTTTAATTCCTGTGAGCATATGTAGATTGGGCATGTGTTCTGCCAATTTGAGAAATAGTAAAACGCCTTTCTGATGAACACTGATGTAAGCGTTTTTCATTAGACCAAACTACTCAGATCATTAGCAACATTCCAAATGCTTGGAATTGAAATGATATCAAAAATTTGAGCAAGCGAGCAGGAATGTATTATATAAGTTATAAGCAAAATCAAATTCACGCCATGTTTTGCACTAGTTTCTTCTATTAACAAGCATAAATCTTTGATTTTATAAAATTGGCTGCGCAGCAGGATTACAGTTTACTAAATGTTCCTCGGACAACAATAAACCTTTTGCACAAAATATTGCTTGTTCATGATAAGTTTAGCAGTGTGCAATGCAGTGCAACACTTGCAGTGTGCAATGCACTTGTGCGTTGAAAAGTTGTACACATTGGATTCGTATTCTTCCGCTCTTTCTACTGAAGCACCTGTGGCTCAGTTGGTTAGAGCGTCTGCGCGTTAAGCAGAAGACGCGGGTTCGAACCCCGCCAAGTGCCCGAATTTTTCGTGTGCCTGGTGGTGTACAACTTTCATTTCTTTAATTAGTCGACATGGTCCCGATTTGAATTCACAGTACTTGTTCAAAGGTCATCACGGAGTGGCACTACCAGCATCACATTGAACAGCCAAATCGACCGCATAGCTTTTCAGGCACCTGTGTCTCATCACCAGTGACAAGGTGCCGTTGGAATGCAAAACATGCAACTCTATCTGATAACAGAATGCTGACCTTATCACAGTAGCTGATTTTATCCTTGATGCAGTATGATCTTGCTTGATGAAAGCTCCGTTATTATGTGGAAACTGGAAGGGGTATTGGGTTTGAAAATTTCTTGGGAGGACTGGAGTTCGCTTCAAGACTTGTCAGTTTTAATATTTTCCCTAATGTAGCGCTGCAAGCACGCCACACAGGAGGTTACAGCGAATGGCCGAAACATCAGAAGTCAGGCGACAGCAACCAGTGTTTTAATTAGGCACAAACAACATTAATCCACATGCGTAATACACGACAGACTTCTCGTAGCAACCCATAGTAACATGAAAAGGGGTCAGACAATAATTTGGTGCTCAATTGGAATCTCCGCTTAGTAAGGCTCATGTTGACACGACTAATGTAGCGCTGCAAGCACACCACAGGAGGTTACAGCGAATGGCCGACACATCAGAAGTCAGGCGACAGCAACCAGTGTTTTAATTAAGCACAAACAACATTAATCCACATGCGTAATACACGACAGACTTCTCGTAGCAACCATGAATCAAATGGGTTAAAACCTGAGTGAGTGCTTACAGGCGGTTTTCACCGCCATCCCGATAATTTTGAATGCGAAGAGGCTTGAGTCAGGGTGCTCAACAGCACAAGCATCTCGCGACTCTTAAGGTGCTGGTTCGGGTTCGTGTATTTATGGGCTTTAAAAGCGCAATTGTCGTTGAAATTCATTCAAATTTGCTACAATTACATCATTTAGCCTGGAAAAGATTTTAGAAAAGTCGCGGAAAAAAAATTTTAGTTTTGGAGAAATTTGCTTTAATCCGTCATAACTTGCACTGTGGGTACCATACACGGACAACCTTGTACTCATTCGAATCGTCTCACCAAGACCTACAACTTTGCTCTTGAGCTTATTTTAGATTTTAGATTTTAATTTAGAATTTAGATTTTAGATTTTAGAAAAGATTTTAGAAAAGTCGCGGAAAAAAAATTTTAGTTTTGTAGAAATTTGCTTTAATCCGTCATAACTTGCACTGTGGGTACCATACACGGACAACCTTGTACTCATTCGAATCGTCTCACCAAGACCTACAACTTTGCTCTTGAGAGTATTCTTCGACTCCTTACGGTTTAAGAGATAACAGCGAAAATTGATTTTCGAGGTCCAAAACTGGCCATTTTTCGAAAAATCAAATATTGCAAGATTTCGACAGTTTCAACAGCGCTGGTCCGTCGGTCAAGTATTGATCATATTTGTAGTCCTAAAGCACATGTTATGCCCAACGGAAAGCTCTCTGCGGCATCTGTGCCTACACACAGCAACGAAAATGTGAAATTTTGAAAATCGCAACCAGATTGTTTTGAACACGGATTTCTCTCAACTCATGCAACCAATTAGAAAACGGCTTTAGACACGCATTTTTGGGACAATTGCCGAGGGCTATTTTTCATGGTTTCGCGTTTTGTCTTTCCGTTTGAGAGAAATAAGCATCCAAACTTGAAAATTTTGACGAAAATCAGACAAAATGCACATTTTTCTCAAGATCTTGAGCTTACCTGATCACTAAAAGATTTCAGAAAAAATAGCCCTCGGGAAGACGTTTCTTTAGAAGCTTGAACTGGTCGCTTTTCTGTAGCTTTCCCACATTTCTAAAAATCCATGTTCAAAAATTGTTTTCTTGTTATCGCATGTTCAAGTCGAACAGTTGAAATGAGACAGGTATACCCTACCTAGCTATAACAAGCACATTCTAAGCTTTAAAATGATATAAAAATTATTGCTAAATTCCAAGACTTGAGCAAATTACAGTCTTTCAAAGTTTGCTGCAAATACCCGAACCAGCACCTTAAGTAAGTGAAAGCAAAATGATCTACTTTTGTTCCCTTCCTCTTTGCGTAGTTCCCCCAGAAGCACAGACTCAGATTTTAACCCTACACTGACCAGTCCAGACAGAGTGTTTACGAAGACTAGCCTATATGTCAGGCAAAAGCCTCCTTTTCATCAAATTTGAGAACAGACTACAAGAATGGCTAATAAGCTGCTGGGATACTAAATTTGTGACCAATCGTGCAAATGAGGTCTCCCAGACACTACATGTCAGAATAATAATTAAATGGGTTTTTCAGGAGCAGACTACTATAATATTAAAATTGGACCATAGTACCATAGTAACATGAAAAGGGGTCAGACAATAACTTGGTGCTCAATTGGAATCTCCGCTTAGTAAGCCTCATGCGTAATACACGACAGACTTCTCAGAGAATTTCATTGTTCAATTGGCCAATGCGAAACAAAAGTTTCCGACCTTGGAATTAGTATTACACACAAACTACCACATATACGTTTACTACGAAAGTCAGCTAATAGGAGGGGGTCCATTTTTTGGTCATGTTTTCGACTGTCCAATGTAGCGGATTTTTACTACTATTTTATCGGATATCGGAGAATGTTGAAAAATTACAAAACATGGACCCCGCCAAGTTTCCTTTGAATAATTGCTTTCTTAATTTTTTAATTTTCTAATTTCCTGCGGTTATTAATTTTAGCTTGCATGGATAGTTTTGGTGGAAGTCCAATCGTGGGGAAGATTATAAAATCAGCCATCAGCAAAAGAGTGGAGAAGTGTCGTGATGAAGTGAATCAAGCTCAGAGCAAAACCAATGCCAATATTTTTCAGTCTATTCTGGGCGGCGATTTCTCCGGTATTCTGTCGGGAACCAAGGAAACCTGCGAACAGCAGGCAAAAAAGAAAACCTGTAATGATCTTGATAAGCTGATTAAGCAAGATAGCTGTAATCTATGCGAAATGATCACCCTTGCCATGAAGGCTGATGATGTGGAAAAGTGTGCCTGCAGTAACATCGAAGCGGCTGGAAGCGGTTTTCTGGGCGGTCTGGGCGGAGCATTCCAGGGCTCAGCGGTGCAGAAGGCGGTAACCAAGTGTGTCGGGGATCAGGTGGCCCAGGGCATTGTTCAGAAGGAATTGCTGGGCCGCGTTGGAAGCCTGGCAGGACTTGGCGATCTAGGATGCGGAAAATAGCTGAACTGCTGACAAAAATAAAATTCCAATCACTGAATATCTTGTTTTAAGTATTTAAATCTAACTGTAATTAAAGTCTTAACATCTGACGTGGTAGAAAGTGCTGAAAACAACTGTAGCTTATGTTTGTATCCTCGCAATAAACACTGCAGCGTGTAAAATCAATGCAATTTCGAAACATTGCACTGGTGGGATGAGTGGGGCTACTACTTTCATATCGGCTACTTTTTAAAAGATTTATGAACCCCTAATGTAGTAATCATCCTAGACGTCGGCATACTGAACGCAAAATTATTAACAACTAGTGACGCTACTGATACAAGGACAAGTTTACCGGTCACAGGTGGAAATGGCACAGGAGGTAAATTCTTTTATTTTACACCGTCTGATTTACCAAAGCAGAAGCCCCAACCCAAAACATGCATCAGGAATCAGGTTTTCACACTCGTGAACCAACCCCGTCATTTGAAGTTGATTGATATCGTATACTTCATTCCAAATGTGACAAGAGCTTTTACACGTTAGCAGTTTCTGGTTTGTTTACGAAATAACCAGAAACGCACCCGAGTTTTTTCTCAGGAGTCTGATATTGTCATTGCGATGCACCCGAAGCCCATTTCTAGAAAACAATTAAAAAAATTTTTTCTAATTGTTTTGTAATTGTTTTCTACAGTTACGACATTTTTTCTAATTGTTTTCTACGTTACAGTATGTAAATTGTTTTCTAATTGATTTGTAATAGTCTTCTAACTGTTTTCCAAATTAGAAAACAATTAGAAATAAATTAGAAATTTTTCTAATTGTTTTCTAACTGTTTTAAACTAGAAAACAAGTAGAATTATTACTGTAAATTTTTTCGTATTATTTACAAATTGTTTTGTAACATTGGGAAATAAGCAAAATTAGCCAAACTTTTTCTTTTTTCCTGTCCAGCTGTCTCATTTTAAATTTTCCTCCCTATATACGTATACTTGATGCATGCTTAGACATTTCATTGTAGTGTGCGTGTACAGAACAGCTAAAAACTTTATTATCGCGAAGTTGCGCTTTTATGCAAAGTTTTTTCGCGAATGAAGAATTTTTCGCAATGTTTCGCCAGGTTTTTTCATTTAGCTGATTGAGGGGTTTCCTCCAGAGCAAAGTAATTTCTTAAGGTGCTGGTTTTCTTTCGGGTATTTTTACTCTTACGGCTTTAATCCTTTAAGTAAATAGCCAAAACTTGCGAAATAAGCTATTTCCGTGCTCTTTAACATACTGGGACCAGTCCCGGATTTTTAGGCCAAAAGATAAAAAAGTTTTGGTTTTTGGCCTTAGCCTTCTAGTAGGTTGCCTTCAGCGCCTTGGATTTCCCCCCTACCCGATACTGACGACAAGAGGGTGTCAGACCTCCCAAACAGGGACTTCATTGTAGTTTCTGATTGGTTACTGGACAGGGAAGCACCCGGACTCACCACCCCAGACCCAGGAGCGACTGACAATGGGGGAAGACCGCTCCCGGAACAAGTTCCTGCCTCCCCACTTTGTTGTCTCTGAGGGCCGCCGCGCCCCGACAGAATATTACTAAAATCTGACACAGACACTGTAGGGGAGGGAGGAGCATAAAACGTTGACAAATTAACCCCACCCCGTAATGTTCGTGTAATACTACGAGTGGTAGATCTAGAATAATTTTTGGACATCTATCACTGTCACGGTCGCCACTTTTGTCGGGTATGAAACCCTGATGCTAGGTTCACGAAATGACAGACCGTAAGGTTGCAGGTTCTCGTCAAAGGTGTGTGATGTCCTAATCAAATGAAGTTGTCTGGTGTTTTTATCAGGGCTGGTAGAAATTTAGGGAAACTCTAGGGAAAATTTAGGGACGCTCAACGGAATAAAATAAAGCCTATACCGAATGCAGATATTTATTCCAGTAAACATATAAAAACGGCAGACTACTCAAAATGGATACAGCTCACAAAAAGAAACTACTCTGGCTCAAAAATGGCAGGAATGGGCTGAACACACAACCAACCTACTCACACCTCTGAACAACCCCCACTGACTCCGATCCGCCATTCTGAACTAGTTCACATCTATGAGTCATAGTAAGCCATGAAAATACGCAGGAATAATTTCAGCTTGATCATTCATGAAATGTAACATTTTGGTTCTAATCCAACTATTTTATGTGTTTAACACATGAATATCTCTCATATTCTACGCTGGGGTTAGTTTATTTTAAACATCAACTTCTCAAAAGCTACTTGATGAATTCCGGAGATGTTTGGCAGAATGGAATTTCGTACTTCTGCGGAGGGACGTTTTTCTTGGTTTGGACTGAAACGTATGTAGTAGTAAGAAAACTCAATACGAAGTTGAGAAATTTTGTGTTACCGTGCATGTTGCCGATTATCTCGACAGTTAAGACCTGCTGAGCCAAATCCAAAAAACGTCCCTCGGCCCTATTCCTTCATATAGTGGCACAAGAAAAAATTTCAACAGATTATGGAGATTTTCGCCAGAATAGAAATTCGTACTATTGCGGAAGGACGTGTTTCTTGGTTTTGGCTAAAACATTCCCAGTTAAGAGAAAATTTAGTGCAAAGTTTAAACATGTAGTGTCTCCGTGCATTTTGCGAATTTTCTCAACCGTTAAGTGACACTGAGCGAAACCCAAAAAACGTCCCTCGGCCCATATGTTCTCTGTATGATCGCACATAAAGAAATTCTGGTTCCGCATTTTTGAAAAATCGATATTCGAAAATTTTTGGTCTATATTTAGCAGTTGTGTCGGAAAATTTTTGCTAATTTTTTGCCAATTTTGCAAGTTTCGTCAGCTCATGTGAATGTCTTGATTATAAGCTGCAAAACGATAGCGCTTTCCAACTCCCAGAATTGCGAAAGTTATAGCGTTTTAAAAATCAACACAAAAGCGCTGCACAAAAGGATACCACCACCTTAAGCGTGTACAGAATTCTGGCAAAAAATCAAAATTTAAATATTTTGTAAACTTTCTTCAGAATCTTTGAAATATTTTGGTTAAGCCCGGTTTACACTGGAGTCTTAAGTCTTTAGTTTTAAGTATGTAGTTAGTGTTGAGTCTTATGTCTTCAGTCTTCACCTGATTTGGTTCACACTGACGTCTTTAGTATTTAGTCTTAAGTCCTAAGTCTTAAGAGATAAATTAATTTCATGTCCGTCCAGTCTTAAAGTCTGAAGCAAGCTAAGAACCTTTAAGACTAACTAGTAAAGACTGCAGTTTGAATTAAACGAGTCTTAAGTTTAAGTCTTTAGCAGTTTAAGACTTACGACCTTACGACTTAAGACTCAGTGTCAACCAAGAGTACATAATAACTAAGAGTGTGACAAGCGTCAAGCTCTTAGTTATTAGGCTTGGGGCATCATCTGCACCATAACGGCTGACACCCACCACAAATTAGACCCATCACTTCAAAGAAATTTGCACGCCATGTTTGTGTTCTAAAGCTCAAAAACACAACTACTCAGTTGGTTCAATGTGCGTCTGTTGCGAGCTTCAGCACACAAATATAGCGTGCAAATTTTTTTGAAGTGATGGGTCTAATTTAAGGGGGGGTCAGCCCTTATTGTGCAGATGATGTCCAAAGCCTAATAACTAAGAGCTTGACGCTTGTCACACTCTTAGTTATTATGTACTCTTGGTGTGAACCAATTTATAGGAACCAACCAAGTTTTAAACCGTAAAGACTTAAGACTCCAATCTGAACCCGACTTTATAACTTGTCGCCAAGTTCGCAAAAAAGGCAAACTTGTAAAAAATAAAGCTTTTTTAGTTGTATATACTGTACAGTTCGTACAGGCCAAGGTCTCTCATCACAGGCTGTACCAGAACTTATTTTGTGCGGTCCCGTTCGCACAACGGGGAGGAGGACGGGCGACGTGGAGAGTCGAGGGCGGTAGAACACGTATATATAGCATGGGATGCGCAAATATAGCGCGGCGGAAAAAATCCAATCCGAGATGCGGGAAAATGCCATCGCCAGTCTGAGTCATCCATATAAGCTAGATCGGATTTTAATAGCCTATCTTAAAGAGCGTTCAAAACTTCCCTAGATGGTGTATTATTGTAGCTCCCGCTGCCTCTCAGCAAATGTTTTGGGACTTTGAAAATTTTGGAATTTTTGGTCCCAACATGGGGGTCAAGCAGGGTCAATTTTGGTGGATCACCCTGAACTATTGGAAAGACCTAGACCAAAACGGAGTATATGTACGTGTAGGGCAAGTGTTGCGCTTCAT
>JASAND010014538.1:0-19140 GCA_030248195.1 Trissonchulus latispiculum
AATACAAGTGAAATGACAGAAATGTTTGAAAAGCTCATTGTACGAGACGATGAATAAATGAACAATACCATTCGACAAATTGGAAAAAATTTGGTTTACGTTGTTATCTACTTCGACCGATTCAGTTACTTAACTTTCCTGCAGGAGGAAGAAATACCAGCTTGGGACCTTCTATCCAGTATTGGCGGAACATTAGGTACTCTAAGGTTCAAACCACAGGCGGGGAACAATAAACTGCAGTTTTGAAGCTTTTGGTAATTTTTTAGTGAGCTAAACTAAAATTAGCCTATTTGTGGTGCTGGTGCAACGCTTGATCTTGATCGGTCGTTAGTCGTTTAACTTCGCCTTTAACTTCACGCTTTTATATACTTTTAAAACCTTCCACTACTTGTAGCGCGAATTTATTTACACGAGTACAAGGATACATCGAGTACCAAGTACAAATGTTAGGGAAAAAATAAATATCAGGAGCTCAAAATGCATTGGTCTAGTGCTAAAAACTAGCAACAATAAGCACGACACAATCAGAGAATTTGACAACATGAATTGCTCTCTTTTTCAGAATTGTTTTTATTTAAGGTCTGTACAGTGGGATGAGCTTTTTAACAATTCTGGAATTTGTACAGCTGATCTCATTTCTTCTGTTCTGTGGAGGTAAAGGTGAAAAGGATCCAAAACTCCAGTCCGACGATCCTGCTTCCAATTCTGGAAATGTGAATAACAAGTTTCCGGCTTTCGGTCGTACTCATGATAGAAGCCTTGAAAAAGACGACAGACTGTTTTCATCCGTCAGTCGGACCAGCACTGATACACAGCTCTCTACAGCTTCAGCTTATTAGGAGAAAAGTTCCGCCAGCAAATTCAACTTCATAGTAAAGGTAGACATTAACTCAAGTAAAGATTTAACGAAAATCATAAATATGGTGTAGGAATATGTATACCTCATTAATGAACGTAGATGCCATGAAATACATGTATGCAAATTTACTTATTAAATACCTTGTGTTCAAAACCTATAATACGATATGCTTATATACGAATAGAATGTGCTCAAAAAATTAAAGCCAAAATCGCGGAGGCATCTCTCAGTGAACAGAATAACAATGCTGACATACTTCAAACATACATTTTTCGACAAATTAAATGGTAAATGCTATATTCCATATTACCCGAGTTAATAGGAAAGTTCTATTCTAATAAGTTTCACGTGCAAGGATTTCATCAAAAAATACATCACATTGTCGTCGGATTTGTTGTTGTTGTTGTTGTTGTTTGATAAAACATGGCCCCGGCTCCGGCCCGGAATGGGTGCATAAAACACGGCCCCGTCAGGGTCCCATACATAAAACACGGCCCCGCCACGGTCACAACAAAAAAGTCATGTTTTTGACAAAGCGAACTGAATATTCAATGTTTTCGAATAAAAAACTGCACAAATAAAATTTACTCATTTACACGGAATAACTGAATAACATAAAGTTGGTCATTTGTAGACTTACCAAGATACAAAAAACTTTAAAGCTGGTTCAAGTAACATATTTTCAAACTCTAACATTAAGTATTTAAACAATTCAAGGGTACCTCAACTCAATGAGTATGTCCCACTTTGCAACAAAAATGTATCACTAATGAGGAGTTCCACTTTGCACCCTTGCAGTCCCACTTTGCACCCAATACAAAGGACATGACTTTCCCACTTTGCACCTGGGTTACTGTAGTTTTAAAGACAGTGATGTTGGAAATTGTTGTGCATAAATTTTAATCTTACTGGGACATAAGTAAATCTTATACATTTGCACATATTTTCTGCTATTTTTTGCTTCATATCAATCTGAATGTATTTTGAAGATAAAAATATTTAGACAAAATAGTTAATTTAGCGGAGTTTCGGTCTGGATCCGCAGTTCTAGTTTAGTTAGTTTCTTAGTTAGATTAGTTTAGTTTTAATCGTATAAAGTACATGCTAAACTGACTGCATAATTGATTTTTTACAGTCAAGCTTGTTCATTAAAATGAATAGAGCAAATATAACAGCTTCCAGAAATATAAATTCTAACAGTTAATAATAATTATCACAGTCATTCGCTCAGCTATATAGACTAAGGGCAAGAAATACTAAAACAAAAACTAAAAAGCATGTTTAATAGTAATTGAAAATTAAAAACAAAATTTAAATCTTCTGAACAGTACAGTACAGTAAAAGTAATAGGCATTGGTATTACAATTTCATTTGCAATTCTCCTCTAGTTTAATCACCAGGTGCAAAGTGGGAATGGTAATTAGAGAGTAAACAATGGGGATAGTGTTCTGTTGCAAAGTGGAACTCGTTGTCAGATTAAGAGATGCTGAATTGAGAATTGATTTGACGTGTTTTATGCACAGGGCCGTATGTTTAATGCGCGGGTGCAAAAGCGACGAAGCATGTTTCTTAAAAAGGAGGAGACGTCATCCGTCGTGATTTGCCACGGTGCAGCTTTTCCCCCGGTGTGAAGTTTTCCCCCGGGAAAACTACACCGGTGTGAGTATTTTGCACCAATGCAGATTATAAATTGAGGTTGGCTCCTAATCGAAGCAATTAATTATACTTTGCAGATGGAATATACTTATTGTAATCCGCCAAAATGATTTCGTTCTAATAGTGTCTCTGAGATACAAAATTAAAATTTTAGTCTCAGAGTTCAACCACAGGTCAATGGTGAAATCTTTTCTTAGGGAAAATTTGTAGGGAAAGCTTACAAAATTCAAGTTAACGTGGAAAATTTAGATAAATTTCCATGAAATGAAATTTCGCTTTTCAAAATGAAATTTTTAATTTCAATTTAATTCAAATTTCTAAAACAAACTTAAAAATAAATTTTAAATAAATGATTTTGTATCTTTGCCCTACTTAAACATTTGAGCTCTGAGATGAAATTTCCATATTTTAAGTTATTTATTACTTATAGAAGTCTAAACAAAAATATTAATTTATTACTTGTAGAAGTCTAAACAAAAATATTAGAGATGCCAAGAAAGATTATTGCTTGCTTAAAAGTTTTTCCTTATATATTAAGATTGTTTATCAATAAAATAACTACAAGTATATATACTTTGTAGCATGGTTTTTAGTGCATTCACAGATATGTACGTTCATCGTGCGGGAATTTACAAAACTGCAAATGTAAAGCCGTGCTACAGACTTGTATAAAGCATAAAGCCCGGTTCATACCTCTGTACGTTTGTCCGCTCACACACTGGTTCATACCTTTCCGTTTTTTCCGTTTGTCCGTTTGAGTTCTTGATTCATAGTTTTCCGTTTGTCCGGTTGTCTGCTTGTCCGTAAGGGATGTCCGCTTAGACTTCAACGCTGCTCTACTTTTCCTGTTGTCCGTAAGCAACAAACATGAATCAACTGAGAAAAGCAAACCAGACAAATGGAAACTGACAAACGGAGAAACAGAAAGCTAGGTATGAACTTATCTGTGAGTCAGCAAAACGGACAAACGGAGAAACCGAAATTCTGACCAACAGACAAACGGACAAACCGACAAAAGGAAGATAGGTATGAACCGGGCTTAACCGTGGTGACAAAGGCAAAACCTTTGTCACCACGGTTAAAGCTTTTTAAAAAACAAAACACTATTTTTACTGAGATAAGTACCCCGACTATATTTACGTAGTTTTCGTTCCAAAAAATATGTACACGTATTTAAAAGCCATTAAAATGCAAAAATAGAAGAGATAAAATAAAATAAAATATTAGATTCAAAGACTTTTAGAAATTAGTGAATTGAAAGTTAGGTGATCAACAGCATTCATCTGTTTTAAAGAGGGATGATGCTCTAATTACTGAGGAAAAGGATATCGCTGAAGAATTCAATGAAGCTTTTTGTAGTGTATTTATTATTGATGACGGAAGATCTGTATTAACTAAAATTATACTTCTATTGATACTCTAGATAGAATAGTGCTGACGGACGAAGGAATACTTAAAGTTATGAAAAATATTCCTTCAAAACTTAGCTGTGGATCCGATCAAATACCCTCAAAATTTAATAGAAATTTGTCGTTATGAACTTGCACCAATTCTTCTCGTTTTGTATAACAATTCTCTGACAGTGGATGTATACCTCTTCAGTAGAAATCTGCTAATGTAGTACCAATATTTAAAAATAAAGATTATAAAGCAGAAGCCTTAAATTATAGACCCATTAGTGCTACTTGTGCTTTAATGAGAAATTTTGAGAGATGTGTTAAACCGCATCTTTTATCTCTTATAACCAAATTCTAACTGAGCACCAACATGGAGGAATTAGTAGAAAGTCTACAGTTACGCAACTATTTCAATGTCTTGTTGATTGGGGTAAAAGTTCTAGATACCAAACGTTGTAATGTATTTTGTAAATTTTCTATAAATTTTGTAAATTTCTGTAAATTACTCACTTAATGACTCTTTTTACGCTTGATTAGTCTTCAAGTGGCACCCAACTGGGCAGGTTGAACACTGACTGCAGAACGAAAAGGAGAGGTCACTTCTTAATGACCTTTGCATTGCTCTCCCCACAAATTTTACATCTTTCATATTAGGCGTTTAGGAAGTTAGCAATCTGAAAACGGTAAGAAGAGTACGTTCCACAGGAATTCAGCTTACAGATTGATATTCAAGTGTAAAGTTGAATGAAAATTAAGTTTAAAAGGATTAAACCTAAAATCAATTCAAATTGGTATTAATTTCAAACAGTTGGATTCAGAACATTGCGACAAAACTAATAAATACTTTAATATTTCCACACTTATGCTAATCAAGTCTGCCGAGAAAACCTGGTTCCGGGTTCACGTTTAAGTATAGTTCTGCTTTTATTTTCTCTTATTTTATTTAATTTCTAACGGATTTCATGAAAGCGACTAACAATTATGCCGTTTTTTAGTTTAAACTACTAAACGCCTAATATGAAAGATGTAAAATTTGTTGGGAGAGCAATGCAAAGGTCATTAAGAAGTGACCTCTCCTTTTCGTTCTGCAGTCAGTGTTCAACCTGCCCCGTTGGGTGCCACTTGAAGACTAATCAAGCGTAAAAAGAGTCATTAAGTGAGTTCCTCCCCACAAAATTTACAGAAGCCAAATAAAGATTATAAAGCAGAAGCCTTAAATTATAGACCCATTAGTATTACTTGTGCTTTAATGAGAAATTTTGAGAGATGTGTTAAACCGCATCTTTTATCTCTTTTAGAACGTAACCAAATTCTAACTGAGCACCAACATGGAGGTGTAACGAGCTAATCTCTAGCTAAGCTAAACTTTAGTAGCATATCTCGAAGCTTCTCGAAACTTTAGGCGATTACGTAACACCTATGCAATCACGCAATCACGCAATCGGTTCTGTAGAGTAGCCGGTCACAGAGGAATTAGTAGAAAGTCTACAGTTACGCAACTACTTCAGTGTCTTGTTGATTGGGGTAAAGTTCTAGATACTATACGTTGTAAAGATATAGCATATCTTGAGATTAAAAAGGCGTTTGATACGGTTTCTCATGTTTTGGACTTTTGGAAAACTTAAAGCTCGTGGAGTTAGAGGACAAGCATTAAAATGGTTTCAAAACTATTTGAAGGACAGAAAACAAAGAGTATGAGTTGGTAATTGTTTTTCTTCTTGGAAAACTGTTACAAGTGGAGTACCACAGGCACAGGATAGTGTTTTAGGGCCTATTGTCTTTTTAATTGACATTAATGATCTTGTCAAGGGTATTAAGCACAGTGCAGTTAAACTTTTTGTCGATGATGCCAAATTGTATATAACAGTTAATACTTTAGCAGATATTCAGAATTTTCAGGAAGACATGGATATGTTGTAGAGTGGGGAGGCCTTGCTCAATTACAGTTTTCAGTTCCCGAATGTTTTATTTGTTTTGGGCACACCTCCAGCGCCTATCAACATAGACAGGAGAAGATGGAGGGATGGGTGGGTTACAAAAGAGGGGGTATAATAGATAGCTCTTTTTTGGTCATAAGAAAAAAAAAAAAGATAGGGGTAGAAAAATCAGGTACTATATACGATAATTGAGTAATCAGGTGCTATCTAAAAGGGGGGTATGAAGGGGATGTTGGGAGGGGGGAGGGAGAGGAATTAATTGGGTAGAGGGTGGTTAATGATAGGATAGGGAAGGGGGTGAAGGGGTATGGGGGGGTCAAGGAGGAGGGGTACGGGGAGGGATCAGGCGGGTTGGGGGGCAAGAGAAATTAGTATCATATGAGATGCTCATTGCAGATAAGTTGTGGTATAGGTGTCAGATATTTAACTTAACTTACATATAGTATTTATATTTAGTGTTTTTAAGGGTGGATTTAGAGGTTGTGAGGGAGTCTTAAGGAAATAATTGACATTTTGTTATGTTTATGTACTATATTTATTTAAGTATATATAGACAGGTGTTACCTATTGGATAAATAAATTAATCATAGAAGGATAGGAGATTACAAGATAAGTGAGTAGGGAAAAGGAGAATGATGTTATGGAATATTTATGATATAATATGGTAATATTTTATAAGGCTATGGGTAGGTATGTAAGGTAGGATAATTCTGTGTGTTTGATTTTAGTGAGAAGTAGGTATATAGTTAGTATATAGTAGATAAATGTAATTTTAGGGTAAGTAGATAGTATATGTATTATTTTATGAAAAATTTGGGGTGTAGGATTAGTATGTTTATTTGTAATGGAAAATTAATTGTTAGTTAATAAAAAATGTGAATGAGAAAGGTAAAACATAACCATGAATAGAATTACGATTGTTGAAGCGTCCCAAATTAAAGATTAAGGAGTTTGGCTCAATTCTGACTTAAAGTTTAATGATCACTGTGAAAAGATTATAGGGAAAGCTAGAAAAGTAGTGTCTGCTTTATTTAGAAGTTTTAAAAATTAAGATACTAAATTTTTAGTTCAGATGTATAAAACATATGTAAGACGTCGTCTTGAATGCGCCAGTCCTGTTTGGAATCCGAAGTTGATAACTCTTATTGATAAAATTGAATCTGTTCAGAGTTTGTATACTAGGAAAATTCCTGCTGTTAGTAATTTAACTTATAAAGAGCGTTTGAAATTCCTTGAATTACATTCCCTTGAACTAGAAGATTGAGGTACCCATCAAATTTTACATCAATTAGTAGACTTGCCGTTTGATGAATTTTTTAGATATGCAAATGATACTGGTAAAAGAAACTCACATGGTCTAAGACTAGCTCAGTTCTTTTGTCGGACACAAAAATTCGCCACTTTCTTTTCGAAAAGGGTTGTTTCAATCTGGAATGAACTTCCAGAAGAGGTGCAAACTGTTGATTGCAGCAAAAAGTTTATTGAGAAAATTGATACTATGGATTTAAATAAATTTCTCAAAGGAAATTCACTCAAATCGTAATTAAATAAATTTTTATTTGGGTGCACAGAAGGGACAAAATGCCCTTATTGCACCCGATTTCGTTTCCTTGTTTCAGCTGAACGGTACGTATGCTTCTACTTGCTGTACTTGTGTGGAGGATATGCTGTGAGGGTCATCCTATTCCTATGAACGTGGCTCGAGCCACATGGCGGTGGGGCCGCCTATCACAGCATATGCTCCACGGTAGTGTTGTTTTGATAAATCAAAAATCAAAAATCAAAACTTGAATCAAAACTAATTTTGGGTTTTGATTTTATCAAAAATCAAATCAAAAATCAAAACTCATACTGCAAAATATCAAAAATCAAATCAAAAATCAAAACGCGAAGGCAAATTTATCAAAAATCAAAAATCTAAACCTAAAAAATCAAAACCTAGTTTTGATTCAAGGCCAAAATCAAAACTAGGCTTTGATTCAAGGATGAATCAAAACATAGTTTTGATTCAGCGTTGAATCAAAACCTAGGGCCTATTTCTTTAAAGTTTAAAGTGGTCGGATTAAATGGATTAAAAATCAGCCGGATTAAAATTTTAACTGCTATTTCTTTAATGATGGATTAAACGGATTAAACGGATTAAAATTAACTCGTTTAATCCGACCATTTTTAATCCGCAGATTAAACGAGTTGGTTTTAATTCGTTTAATCCGCCATTAAAGAAACAGCGATTAAAAATTTTAATCCTCCAGCTTTTAATCCGTTTAATCCGCGTAGCTGCACGGGGATTAAAAACTAATTGAAAATACAGGCGGCAGATTAAACGGATTAAAATTAATCTTTAAAGAAACAGCGATTAAGCAGGTCGGATTAAAATTAACTCGTTGATTTTTTAATCCGAAGTGTGAATAAAAAAACAGGATTAGATTAAAATTTTAATCTTAGGTGCATTAAAGAAATAGGATTAAATTTAATCTGTTTAACTCGTTTAACTAGCTGGATTAAATTTTAATCCGTTTAATCCGATGTGCTATTTCTTTAATGTGGATTAATTTTAATCTAATCCGTTTAATCTTTAAAGAAATAGGGCCCTAGTTTTGATTCAGCGCTGAATCAAAACCTAGTTTTTATTCAGCGATATTTAATATATACTTAAATATAATATATTTAAACAGACTTCTTCCGTACCGCTATTTATATTGATTTCTGCCACTGTGTTTGTGTGTGCGCAAGTCTGCGCTGAGTTGTAATTTTGTCATGTGGTTGGCCTTCTTGTCTCAGAGTTGACGAGAAGTATATATTCGTTTCGCCATAGATCCTTCATTCCACGATATTGACAGAGTTTATGAAGTGGCTGCATTCTCGATCCAAGCTGCTGCTGGTCCGTCAATGTTGAGAACCGCTTTAGTTCTCCAGGCCAAACAAGAGTTGAATAGGATTTTCCCTCAACCTCGCGCGTTTACTTTTTTGTGCAGTCCGACGTGTTTTTCCTATGCCGCTCAGCATAGTTGCAAAAATTCAAAATATCCAATTTTGTGCAGTAAATTTCTTCTAAAAATTTCTGAGTGTTCCAAAAAGGAAGTTTATTATAACTTGATGGTGAAGTTATGTCGCTGTAGTTGAGCTAAAGCATAGGTCAGGTAATAATTTTCTTTCAATGCGATAACGTATTGACTTTGTGTAATTAAAACGAAAATCCAATAATTTTAAATTTTTTGATATGTATATAACTACTGCATCTTTGGTATACAAAACAGGTTCAACGTATTTCTCAAAGTGTGTGACTCTTCGAAAAAACTGTGTTTGTTGTCGGAAAAGGATTTGTTGTGACCTCTGTTACTGCTTCTAAAGTCGATATTTTAAAAAAGGAGACATTTCGGAGAGAATTTAGAAGTTTATGTATTTAGAACTGAAACTTGAATGCAAAATCAGAAGCTGATTTTAACTTCAGCAATTGTTTTAACAAAGTCTATTTCCTGCTTGTATTGCTTCATATTTATAATAAATTCATTGTGGTTGGAATTTACAATATTTTCAACAAAAACTAATCCGCATCAAAGTCTGACTGTGGCTAAAAAGAGCCACAGCGATTTGGTACAGAGGCATGGAATGATATAACAGGTGTCCCGTCCCACGAATAATTTTAATTCTGACTGCAAAAATCTGAAAAATTGCAGTATTTCTAAAGTTTCCTAAGCAAGTTTTAGTAAACCAAATTAGCTTCATTGTGTCCATTTAAATAAGAGGAGAAAGTGCCAGCAACATTTTGATAAAAGAGCTCAGCTCAAAGAATGAATAAAAGGAGTGAATTTCACAAAATTTGTAAAACAGTAAAATTCCTAATTATTAAACAGCTATGATTTGTAATTTGACTTTGCACAGAAAATTGATTTTGCAATACATGATACATGCAAACCTGGTTTTCAAAAAATCCAGTACCCGGTCTGAAATTAATTCCTGTGGGTCTGACAATATGGACCCGGATCCAACTCTGCTTTATCGTCCTACTGGGAAAGTAAAGTGACAGGGGCCACAAGTAATCTGGCAGTGGCCATGCCATACGTCTCATAAAACTGTGGATCTAAAAAACTGTACTAAAAAATCAAAAATCAAAATTATTTGAGTTTTGATTTATCAAAAAACAAATCAAAACTGTAGAAGTTTTGATAAATAATCAAAAATCAAATCAAAACTCCGCCAGTTTTGATAAAAATCAAAAATCAAATCAAAACTGCGGCGATTTTGATAAAAAATCAAAAATCAAATCAAAACTAAAACGTGCGAATCAAAACAACACTACTCCACGGCAGTTCCGCATGACAAATATAATAAAAAAATTGCGGGAGCTTCGCATATGCGTACGTACCGACTACCTAATTTGTTGAGTTAATTTTTAGAAATTAATACAGGTTTTATTACTATTCTGTTGTTATATAATAGAAAAATGATCTTTTATAGCTAATATATATTTGATGCTTTAACTGCCACGTCTTATCTATTTCCCACTTATGCTCACTACGGTATGGTACTGTACGTACTGCGGAGTTCTGCGAAGCACTATTTGTGTGGTAGCTGACCGGGTGGTGGATAAACTGCTTCTTCTAATGCGTGTGAAAGGAGCAGTTTCGGTTTGATTAAAAAATTAGGAAAGAACTAATCTTCAGCTGCAAAGTAGATATCAGTTATACAATAATAATTATAATTAATCCTACAAAGTTTTGGATTTTTCAAAAAATTTGATTCATTATATATATTTCGATTTAATTTTGTAAATTCTTGATCTCAGTAGAACTACTATAATGAATAATTATTTTGCCGGATTACACTAATCATATTTCGCCTTTAAAGCATAATTTGTTGATTCGATTATGAGCCAAAAGCAATTTATAAACTGAAACCTGCATTATTTGTTGCCTTAGTGCAAAATTCCCCCCGGTGTAATTTTTCCGGGGTGAAAATCCGCACCGGTGTAGGTTTGCCGGCGAGAAAATTATCAAGCGGCAAAAATCACACCGAGACAATGTCGACCAGGCTTTGAGAATCCTTCTGGCAACTTGGTTGAGTTGTTTTTGACCAGCCATACGGTGCCAGTTTCCTGGCTAAGGCTAACACCACTTTGCGCCTTCGGGTGATGATCATCTGATATGATGTCTAATGCAGCAAACAACAATAACAACAACAACAACAACAACAACATTTGAATTCAGCGTTGTCGAAAGAATACCTATCACGAAGCTCACCTATTAGTTCCGCCCATGCCTACATAGCAGTAATCAATCAGCCCCCATTCTAGTACCAAAAACCTTTGGTGTCATTCCGCATATGCAGTTCATATGCATATTCGCAATTCTTCTGGTATAACTTTAATCTTCGACTATAGCGCGAAGAGGTCTTCTCATCGCACTGCTTCTGAGAACATTCAAATCAGATAGGTCCAAGCGAGGTGAGATGCTATGTACAGCCTTTCATGCAGAGCTGGAAGTAAAACCCGCGACCAACGGACACTTGACCCACACCCGTGACCTGCGGGGAATTATTTGACCTACATGACGGACTTTTGATTAATTGCGCTAAGGCAATACTAAAAGAGATTTAACCCAGTTGAGTATGACTGCAGCTTGATAAGAAGCAACAGAATTGAATATGTAGAATCTTTTATAATTTTGGAAATTAAAATTAAAGGTAAAAAAATACAAAAATAGCAAAAACAAAAACTGATATTGGTATATAATTGATGGACCAATTTTTGTGAAATCGAATGTCCCACTGCTGGCCCTGTATTTAATACTAGTGATGGAACCGGGTCACTTAGGCTTGACCCGGTGACCCGGTTGAGCCCTGACCCAGTGACCCGGTGACCCGGTGACCCGGTTTTCCAGAAAATTCCAAAATCCGCAAAAAATTTTGATTTTGCCCAAGAACGCTAAATTTTTGGCTTCCATGTTTAATCACCACATCGAAAAGAATAAAAGAATACATATATTTGCCCTAGGCTTTTTAAATGCATTTGATGGTAGCTCTAGCATTTTCTAAATTTATGCAGATTTTAATTGCAAAACCAATAATTTATACGTCTGCGAAATTTTGCAGGGTCTATATAATATGAGTACTTTTCCAAATACACGGAGTACTTTAAAAATTTTGTTTTCATTATGTATATATTGCGTAAAATTAAATTAAATTGTTCACATATATACCTTCAACGTTTACCTTGGTTGCGAAAGTAGTCTGCAAACCATATTTTACTGAATAGAGTTATGTTTATAATTAATCATAAAACTTATAAAGCTAAAGCTAAAAAGCTAGACAATAATTTGCCAGAGACAGACAGATTCAAATAACATCAAGCTGCGAAAATGCTCAAGACTAAAATATAGAAAAAAGCCAATTCATATTGGACATTGAACAAAAATCTAAGCTAAAATTTTAACTTGGTAAGCCAAAATTTCTAAAATTTGGGGTAAATTCAGAAAACCGGGTCAAGACCGGGTCGAAGCTCTTAAACCGGTGACCCGGTCCAAAAAGTGACCCGAACTGACCCGGTGACCCGGTTCCATCTCTGTTTAATACAAACAACAAGAGCAGCAAGCGTTGTTAGAAGTACATTATTGTTGCTTCATGTAGTGTAGGGATGAATATGCAAATTATCCCCAGTTACTTCCGTGTTTCTATATTAACTTCCGTGTCGTGTTGTCTGCTTTTGTTGGCAGCTACCTGCCTGTATTGATTGGGAATGGCTGACAGCTGCATATTCATCCCTACACTACATTCAGATAAAGAAGTTTTCCAAATAGCTACGCAAAGCGAAAAGGCATATAATTTTTAGCGAGACACTACACTGTTGCCTGTTCATGTCTAGTAATACAGCAGTGGTTTATTCTCCTTAAATTTCTGTGAATTTCTCTAACAAGTAATAAAAAGAACTTTTTAAACCACACAAAAGACTGAACTTATCTCTAATTCCAAAAACGCGGCTGCTCTTTCCAAGGTGGTAGATCAGATCATCAAACTTAAACTTCTTACATATATTTAAAACTTCAGAGCTTGTTACAGGAAATCTTGCAAACTGTTTCAACATTGTACACCTACCGTTCTAACTTGCATAATTTTACACGTGCCATATGCTTAGAGAAATCATATCAGTGATAGATGGCAAACAATGTCGTTTCTCAAAATATTGGCATCGCTTTGTGGACGCTGAGATAATTTTGGCCCGATTTTATAGAAACAAGCAATACTGTCTGCAAAAGTTCAAGAATTTTCAGAGGAACATTTCATAAAATTGTAGGCCTGCTGCGCAGAAGGCTTTCCTTTGTTTTATCTTATCATTATACTGTAAATAGGTGATGTTGCAACTCCTTCGGTTTTGTTGTGTTGGACCCACCATTCTGGACAGATCTTGTTTTGAGAGCGTCGGCGATACAAAATGTCGTTCTTTGTGACCAGTGATTCATGTACAAGTGTTACCAAAATTGTCTGCAAAAGGCTGACATTATTTTGCAGTCCTTTGTTCATTAGACATGCTGAGGATTGGGCAGCGATTATCTCATATAATTTCAGCTGCCTACAAAATTTGATCTGAAGCTGTTTCTAATTGTTGCATGCTTCGCGTAACATGCATAAGAAATGCATGAAAACAGGTTTGATTCAGACGAACTTGCAGAAATGTTGTACACTTCTTATAGAAACTGGTTTCTGACTTAGAAGCAAACCTTTGGGGTCTTTTCCAGATTACCCCCCCCCACCACTCAAAGTTCTTAAAACTCGACCAAATGAGCTAAAATTTGGTGTGGGTATGTTTTCGACCACACTGAGTTCAAATATCGCAAAATTTTTCGATTTCGCGAAATTCGATTTTTTTCGATTTCTAAGGGGGGACCAAGGGTACCCGAAAAATTTTTGTCTTCGATTTTGCTGAAAAGTTGTATATAGGGGTTTTCTGGGTCGCAGAACACGAATCCGAAATCCGTTTTTCGATTCAGCTTTTCGTTAGCTCAGCATAAGCTTACAACTTAAGCTTACAACTTTAGCTTATATCAAGCTAACGAAAAGCCGAATCGAAAAATGGATTTCAGATTCGTGTTCTGCGGCCCAAAAAACCCTATATACAACTTTTCAGCGAAATCGAAGACAGAAAATTTTTCGGTTACCCTTGGTCCCCCCTTAGAAATTGAAAAAAATCGAATTTCGCGAAATCGAAAAATTTTGCGATATTTGAACTCAGCGTGGTCGAAAACATACCCACACCAAATTTCAGCTCATTTGGTCGAGTTTTAAGAACTTTGAGTGGTGGGGGGGTAATCTGGAAAAGACCCAACCTTTGTTTACATTCTAGAAGCAATATGGTAAATATGCACAGCCTAACCACGCAGTACACGTTTTCATGCAACCAACATTAAATTTATATATAGAGCCTGCTAAGTTTATTAACCGAGCAAATTTAAAAGGCCTGCTGCGCTGAGGCGCAGCAGAAAAAACATGGTCAATGTTAGAGTTCGGCAGTCAAATAATTTTGAAACTTAATGCTAAAATCTAATTTTTCGAGTCTCGACTGACCCGCGGGTTACATATGTTGACCCACACCCTAACCGACTCGTAACCCACTTCCAGCTCTGCTCTCATTCTACGTCTAGAAACTCTGTGAGAAAGAGATGCTATCTGTAAAGTGAAAATACATACAACCTACTTTACTTTCCTATCAGTTAAAATTAATCTACATGTGAGATGTCGCAAATACACCGTCTATGAATTTCAGTTCGAAAAACAGATATCAGTTTAGTACGAGACAACTCGCGTAAACAATTTTCAATCAGACATGTTGAAATACGTGTAGCTGCACAAAAGTTGCGTAAACGAAGTGTAATATGTTCCTCATGCACTGGACATATGGAAGTCAACGAAGTAATTTTCCCTGGCGTTAATTGACGATTTCTTTCCAGCCTTGTTATCGGTCGTCATAATTATGGAAAAGGTCAATCACATTGAAAATCTGGCTATTTAGTCTAATATTTAAACACCAACCTTAAAGAAGAAAAAATCATAAATTGAGGATGAAGAGCAAGAAAGGAGAACGTCAACATGGAAAGGAAAGACGCGAAATACACACCCAAGACAACGATGGAAAGAGAGCCGGTGTCGTATAAGTATTTTCCCCCGTGATATTTTTCCCCCCTATAGGGTATAATATTT
The DNA here is from genome assembly GCA_030248195.1 of Trissonchulus latispiculum. NCBI lineage: Eukaryota > Metazoa > Nematoda > Enoplea > Enoplida > Ironidae > Trissonchulus > Trissonchulus latispiculum. Next base: position 15,039 of record JASAND010014538.1, read on the forward strand.
TTCCCCCCGTGATATTTTTCCCCCCTTTCAGCTATAATATTTTTCCCCCCTCTAAATGAAACCCAGCCAAATGATGCAGCAAATTTAACAGGGTCAAAACAGCAATTCTGTTGAAATGTTGGTAAGTTGCAAGTAAAATGCTGGAAACAATTTTACAAGTTAATTGTAGTTATTATTTAATTGTTTAATTAATGTTAATTTGCATGTTAAAAAGAAAATGTTTTTGAACCTGTTTTTAACACTGTTTAAAAAGTGTAAAAAACTGGTATTTTTTGATTAATTTGTTAGTTATTGTTTGGTTAATAAGTTAATTTTGCAACTGTTAACAACTGTCAAATCTTTTAAAACTTTTTCTTTTCTTATAATTTGGAACTCTAACTTTTACAGTTTATGCGAGTTGTAAAATTTCGGATTTTTAACAGGCTTTTCACCGTTTTTACAAAAGTTTTGTAAAATCAGCAACGCTTTTTTAATATTGTAATGCATTTTACACCACTGTTTCTTATTTTTCACACTTGTCACCGCTAAATATTCATTAAATTTGAAGTTGAATTATTCATTAAACTAAATTAAATTTTAAACTTCTGATTTTTTCAAGATGGAATATTTTGATTCTTCCAGCCAAAAAAATTTAAAATATAGCTTTCTATTTGTTCCGAACCATGATGAAATTTTGTTTTTAGTTCATTTTTCTAATTCTGATCTGTACGTTTTTTCATTTTTTCGTTTCATTTTTCTAGCTGTTTTCAAACACTGTTCATCACATTACAGGATGATCCTCAAAAATTTAAATTTTCTTGGAGAAAATTTTACCAATGTAAATTACTATAAAAATACTGTATTATAAATTATGAACTGTATATTACGAAAATTACAATGTGAAGTTTAGTTAAAGAAATAATGAAATTCTGCTTCAGCGGCGATTAAATTTTTACTATCATTAATATTAGTAAAATTGCTTTAATTTATAATTTGTATACATATACAGTTATCGTTAATAGTAAAATTTTCTCCAAGTAAATTTAAATTTTTGAGGATCATCCTGTGATGTGATGAACAGTGTTTGAAAACAGCTAGAAAAATGAAACGAAAAAATGAAAAACGTACAGATCAGAATTAGAAAAATGAACTAAAAACAAAATTTCATCATGGTTCGGAACAAATAGAAAGCTATATTTTAAAATTTTTTGGCTGGAAGAATCAAGATATTCCATCTTGAAAAAATCAGAAGTTTAAAATTTAATTTAGTTTAATGAATAATTCAACTTCAAATTTAATGAATATTTAGCGGTGACAAGTGTGAAAAATAAGAAACAGTGGTGTAAAATGCATTACAATATTAAAAAAACGTTGCTGATTTTACAAAACTTTTGTAAAAACGGTGAAAAGCCTGTTAAAAATCCGAAATTTTACAACTCGCAAAAACTGTAAAAGTTAGAGTTCCAAATTATAAGAAAAGCAAAAGTTTTAAAAGATTTGACAGTTGTTAGCAGTTGCAAAATTAACTTATTAACCAAACAATAACTAACAAATTAATCAAAAATATTACCACTTTTTAAACAGTATTTTAAAAGAAAAAAACATTTTCTTTTTAACATGCAAATTAACATTAATTAAACAATTCAATAATAACTACAATTAACTTGTAAAATTGTTTCCAGCATTTTACTTGCAACTTACCAACATTTCAACAGAATTGCTGTTTTGACCCTGTTAAATTTGCTGCATCATTTGGCTGGGTTTCATTTAGAGGGGGGGAAAATATTATAGCTGAGAGGAAAGGAAAAATATCACGGGGGGAAAAAATATTATACCCTATAGGGGGGGGGGGAATATCACGGGGGAAAAATATCATACGACACCGGGCCTTTGAGGCCCGGCCAGGCCCGATCAAATTTTCGTTGTTCATATTTCACAACTTTTCCAAATATTCTCCAGTAGAAAGTCTAATTTAAGCTTCATGGAGGTGTCTAAGTTGTAATAAATAGCTCTAACTGTTGTTTGGCACTGTTTTTTGTATGCCGGGCCTTCACCGGACCGACCGGGCCTGCACCGGGCCTTGAATCGGGCCTCCGGGCCGGGCTCGGCCCGAGGCCCGGCCCGGTGGGTTCAGTAGGCCCGGGCCCGGGCCGGGAAATTTCTTAACGACACAACTCTAGCGCTATGCCAATAAAATTTGACACCAAATTACTAAAATACTATAAATCTTGAACCGTGGCTAATCCGAAACACAACTAATAGGTCGGGTGCATTGACCCTCTATTTATACATTGGAACCTACGGCTGAATGTAACTCTATCCAATCTTGTCATTGAATCTTTTAGTTGTAGGCACACAGACTACAAAACAAAGAAAAACCTTGCCGCCTACTTACATACGAATCCCATTAGGTCCGTCTTAACAATCAACAGACAGACAACATCCCTTTAATATACGTCACAAATACAATATTACAGAAATAATGTACGTATATACAGGTTTCTGCTGTTATATTACACATCAAAACTTTTAGCAACTAAATCTTTTCATCTCAGAGAAAGTTCCAAACAAGTTCACGCTTTTCTCCAAACTAACGGAAAACAGCAGCATACATTTAAACGTGCATTGTACATAATATATAGTAGTTAGTTATACTTACAGACACACTAAATAATGAAGCATAGATGTACGCACGACTACGTTAGGTAATGAAGAATAAGCACATACATGCACTTCACGACCAAGCGATCATTTTATAACGTCCACTCCACAGGCAAGAACGTAGGGTTGCCGATTAGCGGATTCCACACACATTTCTATTTTAAGATATCAAATGATAGAGGAAGATAAGAAGAGAATAGATCATGGCGGCTTCGCCTCCTTTGACTGAACTGAAAGATTTGACGGACATACCCAGATTAAAGGGGCTTCTTTATTTGTACAAAATTTATAATACAAATACCGATAGTTCAGTTAAAAAGAGCTCACCACCACGTACAAAAGCTAAGTACTAAATAGATAACATAGAAGGATACATAAATAGGTGCTGGTATATACGATAAGATAACGTGTGGGTATATAGTTTAACCGCTGAAAACAGTCACAATAAGCCATTCGTTTCGTCATCAAACTTCAGAAACTTCGAATTCTAGACGTCGTTTACTGACGGCGATTAGCAGGAGACAGGATGTCCAAGACGGCCCCGATGTCCCCACTCTTCTGTTCCAACAGCTGAGTCAGCCAACCACCATCGTTGGTGAATCCCATGCTCATCATGTGACGCAAAGCATGAGCCACGCGTGGATCTAAAAGCAATCAACAGCCAATATATTAAGCATTAAGATACAAAGCTTCCAAGAAAATCACCTGAACAAAATTGTTAGAACACAACAGCATATTGCCGACGACTGACGCAACGTTAGTTTCTTTAAGCCGAACATAGTTGGAAAGCTGAGGAAGTTCTCTTTTAAGTGCTCTACCTTTAACTTGCAAATTTCAGTTGGCAAAGTTTAGCTAAAATCGACCAAAATGGCAGTTCTTGACTACTTTTTCAGAATACAGTTTAATAGAAAATAAACAAGTTACAGCTAAACAGTTTCTAGCATTCGAAAGAATATTCTCAGCTTTTCTAAAATGTGCAACTTGAGCTCTAATATTATGTCAGTTGTGGATAATTGCAGTTTTGGGGAAACTCGCTACACACATCGAACGCAATACTCTCAAAAAATATAGTAAAAAGGACTCCAAATATTGTCCTTCGACATAATCCGCAAATTTTACGCAATAAAACTCGTCCCAACCAAATCGCGTAGAACGATCCGAGTATGCATTGGGCCCAGTCCACAAGTGGAGGGAGGGACGCCCCCCCAACTCACTATGAGCTGCCTAGAAAATTTCAAATTTTAAGGATTCTTGTTTAAAATTTTCAAAATGGTTTCGGCTTAGTCGGCATTTTTGGTCAAAAATCGTCTATTTTGGTACTAAAACTTGATTTTTGAGCACTTTGAGCAGCTTTAGTTGTAGCAGTATATGTAGAAAACACGCAAGTTTTATATACTGTATTTTTAGGTGGGGGCGAGGGTGGGGTGGCTCCCCCCACTTTATGGCCTAGAGAAAACCCAGC
>JASAND010014539.1:0-18170 GCA_030248195.1 Trissonchulus latispiculum
TATTACATATATCAGTGACCAGATCACTGAATGTTTCGATTAATGTATTGATATTGTAGATTTCTCTATCACCCAAATCTCCTGGTTAGTAACTGTTTGACGGTTAATACATAGATGCATTACTTCGTAGAGCGTTGGTGGCCTAAACTGAAACCATGGGTATCTGGTCGAAAGAAATTTACAATCACTCTCTCTGTGAGTGAAAACTATGCTCTGCTCGCTAACTGCTGACCCCCCCCTGCAAATTAGACCTATCACTTCAAAGGAATTCGCACGCTATGCTTGTGTGCTAAAGCTCGAAACACAAGTAGCTTTTTTATTGAGGCGCTTAGCTCTATTCAGGTACTCATAGAGACCTTTTCTATGTGCTGCTCTCCGCAGTCTGTAGAACGGCAGACAAGAGGCGGAGAGACGTAGGTCATGGACAGAGCTGTTTCGAGCTTGATAACACAATCATAGCACGCAACTTTTTGAAGTGATAGACAGGAGAAGATGGAGGGATATGCGCAGTTAGCGGTAACGATTACGATTATACCACAAATACAAGTTAAGGTAGCAGTGTTTCCCGAAGCACTTAAGTAAATTATAAGCCACAATGTGATCTCGCATAAATGTTTAAGGTACCTTTACCTTTTTTGATGCCTTACGCGATGATTGCTTAAGCTACTGAAATAAACTAAAATGTGTGCAAACAACAAATAAACAAACAAAAACAAAACAAAACAGGATATGGGATAGATGGGCTTATTTAAACATATACGGAAAGAAATTAATTACTGGTTCGATACATATATACTGATAAATTTGATAGGTTAATCAGAGTCTTTCGGCCCTAATCCCTTATCTAATTCGCAGGGGGTCAGCCGTTGGCGAGTAGAGCATAGTTTTTGCTTTGGTAACAGGAGCATGCCTAGAGGCATACTTTTATATAGAGGACATGCTAGTGCTTTTTAGATAGGGTGCCATTTGAGTACAAACTGTGCCATTTGAGTAAATAATAAATTGTAAGGTGACAGACAGCCAGAGCTAAAATTAACAATATGTACATATTGCAAAGCAACAGATTCATGTATTTTATTCATACAAACATTCGCTTCGCACAAACAAATTTTCCGCAACCACTATGTTGATTTCCTTTAAATGGGAAATAAAGTAGCTGCCAATTAAAGTGACAATTAAAGTAAACGCACTGCAATTTTTTATCTTTGATTATACCGCAGAAAATCTTTCATTTTTTATTGTCGATCAGTGAGTTCTGCTTTATCGCATTATTCTGCTATAAAGTTTTATGGAATATCCCCAGAAAATTTGCTGTCCTGGGGTGACTACAAGGGTACGCCATATAACGAGCGTATGGCATATGCTCATCACAAAGTAAAAAATAACTGAAATTTCCAGATATTTTCAGGAAAACCCTTAATTGTGGATGCGTTTGTTTATGGATGGTAGGAGGTAATGTGACGTCAGGATTGAAGTCGTTACGGCTTAACGACTGCAGAATACAGTTGTCTAAACTGTCTCCACAGTTGAAACCAGTTTCTGACATTGTTTCAATGTTAAAGTTAATCAGAACGTAGGAGGCGCCCAAAGAATTTCGCTGAAATCCGTTTTGTTTTGTCACAACCCTAATCACTGATTATTGTAACCTTCAACGACAGTTCGTAGATTCACGACATCCAGCCATGCGACAATTAATAATCATTACGACTCTGATTTTTTGTGTTGGTAAGAATCATTTTTGTGCTTAATTATTGATGTAGATTATGCGGCAGTGGATGCGGATTGTGGATTCCTTTGTGGACTGTTATTTTAATTACAGTCCATAAATTATAACAGTTTATTAATTAAATAAGAAAGGGCTTTTGACATTATTTTCCTTCTTTTTTAGATATCATTTTTGCACTTCGTCTCAGCTATGACAATTCTAACAGTTTTCTTCGTAAGTAATATTTGGTGTTTGTATATACTAATGTAGTATAGTATGTAAATAAATATATTTCCAAATATCAAGAAAAATGCTAATTCCGAGAGCTCTGTGATTTAAAAATTTAATTCCAATAGCTCTGTGATTTAAAAAGTTAATTCCAAAGCTTTGTGATTTTGCAAAATCATTGATGTCGATTTAGTTGCTCATTTTACCCAGGTTGGTACTGTGGTGCTATGTAGGAGAAGAGCTTTAGCATTATACAGGAGACTGTTAGCTGTGCCCATTCTCTTTCGGTAAGGATTATATAATAGAGGGGGATTTCTTAGCTTTTACATACCTATAGGACCTGCTTTCCTATAACTGGCGTAGTGTTACTGCAGCCAGCTGCAACAATTCGGCCCAAATCCGTTATCTGGCATCTCATATAAACATTGTGCAGTCATCCTGCACAACTTTGAAATTTGTGCAGAATAAAAATTCAGCTCTGAAAAGTAATGCAACCATGACAGAAAATAGGCATTTTCGTAAAGGGGATCGTGCAAACATTTTATCTTCTCTAGCATCAAACCGTTATCTGGCACGGACGTAAAATTGGAATTGAGACCGAATGGGAATGCCTGTATGTAAATCAACCATCTTCATTCCCGGAGGGCAACAACCTTTTTCAACGTTGAAGTTAAAAGTAAAGTTAGACAGACTTATTACACAACACAAACACTACCTACTGCACCATTGTCTTCAAAACACTCATCTTCATTCCCGAAGGGCAAATGCCTGTTTCAACAAGTTTCTATGTGTTGCGGAAATTGTCAAAACTGCCAAATTCGCATCTCACATTTGTGGCTTCAACTGGCTTTTCTAGGAATCTGTGGCAGGATTTCAGCAAGGTTCAGAAACATGATTTTTGCAAGTAAAGCCAAAAACAGTGAGATGCCAATTTTTATCAGGATTTTGACAATTTCGCCTATGTTTAACACATAAAACCTGCCACTTATTCCTATTAGGAATAAGTGGCAGGATTTTTCTAAGCTTTAGAAACATGAGTTTTGTAAGTAGAAGCCAAAAATAGTGAGATGCCAATTAGGCAGGATTTTGACAATTTCGCCTATGTTTAGCACGTAAATCCTGCCACTTATTCCTATTAGGAATAAGTGGCAGGATTTTTCTAAGCTTCAAAAAATGCTTTTTTAGGTCGAAGCCAAAAATAGTGAGATGCCAATTTGGCAGGATTTTGACAATTTCGCCTAAGTTTAGCACGTAAAACCTGCCACTTATTCCTATTAGAAATAAGTGGCAGGATTTTTCTAAGCTTTAGAAACATGATTTTTGCAAGTAGAAGCCAAAGATAGTGAGATGCCAATTTGGCGGGATTTTGACAATTTCGCCTATGTTTAGCACGTAAAACCTGCCACTTATTCCTATTAGGAATAAGTGGCAGGATTTTTCTAAGCTTTAGAAACATTATTTTTGTAAGTAGAAGCCAAAAATAATGAGATGCCAATTTGGCAGGATTTTGACAATTTCGCCTATGTTTAGCACGTAAAACCTGCCACTTATTCCTATTAGGAATAAGTGGCAGGATTTTTCTAAGCTTCAAAAATGATTTTTGTAAGTGGAAGCCAAAAATAGTGAGATGCCAATTTGGCATGATTTTGACAATTTCGCCTATGTTTAGCACGTAAAACCTGCCACTTATTCCTATTAGGAATAAGTGGCAGGATTTTTCTAAGCCTTAGAAACATGATTTTTGTAAGTAGAAGCCAAAAATAGTGAGATGCCAATTTGGCATGATTTTGACAATTTCGCCTATGTTTAGCACGTAAAACCTGCCACTTATTCCTATTAGGAATAAGTGGCAGGATTTTTCTAAGCCTTAGAAACATGATTTTTGTAAGTAGAAGCCAAAAATAGTAAGATGCCAATTTGGCAGGATTTTGACAATTTCGCCTATGTTTAGCACGTAAAACCTGCCACTTATTCCTATTAGGAATAAGTGGCAGGATTTTTCTAAGCTTCAAAAATGATTTTTGTAAGTAGAAGCCAAAAATAGTGAGATGCCAATTTGGCATGATTTTGACAATTTCGCCTATGTTTAGCACGCGAAACCTGCCACTTATTCCTATTAGGAATAAGTGGCAGAATATTTCTAAGCTTCAAAAAATGCTTTTTGCAAGTGGAAGCCAAAAATAGTGAGATGCCAATTTGGCAGGACTTTGACAATTTCGCCTATGTTTAATACGTAAGACCTGCATCTTATTCCTAATAAGTGGATACCTTTTTCCAAGCGAAGCAGTAAAAGCCAAAAAAGTGCAAAATGCCAATTTTGCAGAATTCTGACATTCGCCTTGTTTATAACACATAAAACAGCCACTTGTTGATACTGGCCTTTGCCCTTCGGGAATGAAGATGAGCGTTTGGAAGCCACCCAAGTGGTATACTTTATGTCAATGTTGAGGAAGGTGCCAGATAACGTTTTAATGCTAGAGACGAGCAAATATTTACATGTTCTCCTGACCAAGGGCCTTTTCAAGAAAGGGTAGAGTAGTGTTAAAATTAACTCGATCCTTTTCAAGAAAGAGTTAAATGAGTTAATTTTAACCCTGCGAGTTAGAGAGAGTTAAAAATTTTAACTCCGCGTGGATTCATGAAAAGAGTTTAAATTAATTCACTTTAACTCTGCCCTTTTCAGGAATCGCGTGCAGAGTTAAAAACCTGTGGAGTTAAATTTAACTCTACCCTTTTCACGAAAGGGTTAAATTTAACTCTGCTTAACTCTTTCTGAGCATTTTCTATTGAAATTTAACCCCAGGCAAAACACGCAGGTTAAGCAGAGTTAAAATTAACTCTATTCATGAAACCATGAGGTTAATTTTAACTCTGTCATTTTTGGTTTTAACCCTGCAGGGTTAAAGAGAGTTAAAACGCGCAGACTTAAAATTAATTCTGTGCTTTCATGAAAAGAGTTAATTTTAACTCTACTCTACTCCACTCTACTCTACTCTACCCTGCCCTTTCTTGAAAAGGCCCCAAGATAAAATTCTTTATGTTGTGACAACCTGTTTTTTGAAGAGTTCAGCCAGTTGCACAAATTCAAAAGTTGTGCAGGATGGCTGCACAAATATTATATGAGATGCCAGATAACGGATTTGGGCCAACAATTCAAAATCCTGCTTCCCCAGCTAATTAATTATATTTGTTAATGTTTCTTAATTTATGCATATCATTGTCTCTCGCTGTTTTAGGAAGCCTAAGACACAAAAGACAAGGCCCCTTTGGTAGCAACCCCTTTGGATCTGAGCCTTTCGGAGGTCTGGGTCCAACGAATACTCCGGCCCCGACCCCGGCACCGACCCCGGAACCGACTCCAGCACCCACACCGGCCCCGGGCGAGGGTGCAGCGTCAGGCGGAGGAGCACCAGCCCAGCTGTCACCAGAACAGCTGGCCATACTGTCACAGAATCCGAACGCTGTGGCCCTGTTTCAGCAGAAACCGGAAATTCTGACGTTTTTGGCAGAAAATCCGGATATTTCCGAGAAGGTGACGGGAAATCCTGCCTTCATCGATTTTCTGGCCCAGAATCCGGCTCTAGTGGATCACGTGATCGCTAATCCGGACCTGGCACGCCAGTTTATCAGCGGCCAGAGCGCCCCGGTCGGCGGTCCGTTGGATCCGATTCCTAACGAGGGTCCCACCCTGGTCAATCTGGGTCAGGCAGCCAATTTGGCCAATCCATCGCCAAACTTTGGCTCCCTTTATCCTCATATCGGCCTAAATCCACAGCAGATCAATCTGTTGCAAAACGGTGAGCCGATCCCACTGGACGGGTATCAGCAGGCGCTGATCGCTCAGACCTTGAACTATGATGTGGTCCAACCACTCGGGGCCGCGCAGGTGGCCGTTCCGGCTCCGGTTCCGGTTCAGGCTGTAGCTCCGGCCACGAATTTCGTGAATCCCGGAATTCCGCAGCCCATCAATACCGGATTCCCACAGCTGCCGTTGGCATTTGGAGGTTGATTCATTTCCGCTACTTACTATTCCTCTGTTAGCTCTGTACAATACCCTATGAATGTTTCTGGCTTACAAATAAAATGATAATAATAATAATTAATAATAATAATAATAAAAGTTAAAAAGTAACTTGAGGTTTGTGAAAATAGTTTTACCAAATTGAGAACCGCTAGTTGAATAAAAAGAATATGAAAGAACCTACATTATATTGATATTTATTCCGATTCTAGGTAGGTATATACCATCTGACAATGTATTGGGTAAGCAGTCTTTACTGCAAAAATAGGTTACAGTTACATTGGTAAAGTAAACATTACATTCAAAAATCACTAAATCAAATAAACTGTGCACATCCACACCAACACACCATAGTTTGTACTCCGAAATTGTCTAGCCCGTTCCACTTTTTCTGGCTGTCAGAACGCTGGCTAGCAGTTCCGCCAGAGGGGCCTCTGGCTCCGTGGGTGGTCCAGGCGTCGTTAGGTCGGGTCGAACCGGAATTCGACAACAGTAGGGAACAATTCCGATTTCCGGATGCAGCTCGTCTCCCTGACAGTCGTGATAAATTCCGGCGTCCAGATTATTTTTCAGCGGGCACTGATAGATCCCAAAAATGCTTCTCTGACAAAAAGCCTTCGGTGGGGTTCCGTCCGGGCAAGTAAACAGGGAAGGTAGGATAGCACTGAGCACTGAAATAAAGTGTAACCAGTATACAGTTTAAGCTAACGTGAAAAATTAATACAAGTGCAACTATAAAGACTTTGCTCGGCCAGGAACTGATCCGTAGACCTCTGGATTTCCAGGCAGGAATGCTACCATTACAGCACCACAGAACCGTGACAGAAGGGTACGTAATTCCTCTTGGTAATTCCGATAGAATTTGACTTCGGCATTCGTTAAGATATATCTGTTCCTCTACCCCTATATATACTCTAAGTAGTATGTTTCAGTCACTGAAACTGAAACTGAAACTAGGTTTCAGTTTGTACAGGTTTCAATTTCAGTCACTGAATGAAACTAAAACTGAAACTGAAACTATTTTGAGAAGAGACCTGAAACTGAAACTGAAACTGAAACATTTTTAGGCAGCCGACTGAAACTGAAACTGAAACTGAAACTATATTGGGTAAAAGACTGAAGCTCGGACTGAAACTAGTTTCAGTCTTTCCTTAAATCTTGAAATTTTTAAAGTTTTGAGCTTCGATTCTGTTAACATGGCTGTAAGAGAGGGTGAAGAAACATTAAATTGTGCTTTATATTAACTGAGAGAGCTCGAAACCGTTGGTTTTAAAGCGAACTGAAACTGAAACTGAAACTCCGACTGAAACTAAAACTGAAACTGAAATGGTTTTACTTTTCCGACTGAAACTTAAACTGAAACAGAAACTATTTTGGTCCGCCGACTGAAACTGAAACTGAAACTGAAATTATTTCGAACCACCGACTGAAACTGAAACTGAATCTAAAATCGGCTGCTGAAACAACACTAACTCTAAGCCGGGTCCATCAAAAACGTGTCCTTCCCCTAAAAATCAATTTAATTTGTCTAAAACTGCCTTTTAAAACCTCCAAAACGAGTTTGCTTGAATATATACCGAGCATAATTGCGTCTACACACATCGTCTGCGCCGTTAGGCAGGAGACCGCAGGTTCGAGCCTCGCCAGACGCCCGATTTTTTCATGTGCTTGAGTTGGTGGTGTGCAAGTGTGCAACATTCTTTAGGAATTAGGGGCATGCGCATGACAATGTGTGAGGCAAACTAATTAATGCTGCAGTAACTAATTGTTGATAGGTAATGCAGATTTACCATTAATCTAACACTTTTTAATGTTGTCTGAAGCTTACTGACTGTTCAACCATTAACTTATAGATCTCTTACACTGTATGGGAACACACCATCGTCTACCATAGATGGACTGATGAGTACAAAAATGGTCCGGTTTCCCTTCACAGGTATACATACTTGACAGTATCGGATCTGGAATGTCCTTGCAGGCCTGAGCCTGCTGAGGAGACTGAGCTCTCGTTGAACTGATCAAACAGTAACCTACAAAAAATTATAAAATTAAATTTTTGACCAAGATTTTTTAAATTAAATTAAAATGGTGACTGGTCTTGTTTAAGAACAGTCTAAAATCTCCGCAAAATCACACTGTTCATTCACTGTGGACGTAGTGTTTGAGGCCGGCCGGCTAACTGCCGACCGGCCCCGGCCGCCGGCTGGGATACAAATCACCAATCAGAAATTTACAAAATAGAGCAACTAAGCCTAAACTGGACTCTAAATCTGGTTTTGCTATTTTTATGCTATGCTGTGCTATTTTTCTAAGATAACATCCAAAAATACATATCTTAGCAGTTACAATAACTGCACTGCAAACCGCTGTAGGCCGGTAACCGCTCGGCCGGCCTCAAACACTACTGTGGAGTATATATGTCGTGGTCTTTTTGCAAAATTGGTCTTTTCGCGAAAAGACCAATATTTTCGGTCTTTTCGCGAAGTGACCGGTCACAGCGTAGTTTAAACTAATTTCTCGATGTGACCGGACACTTCGCGAAAAGACCTAAAATGTTGGTCTTTTCGCGAAAAGACCAATTTCGCAAAAAGACCACGACATATACATCCTGAACCTTTGCACAAGCGCACAACAATTGATTATTGGTTCACTTCAGTTCAGAACCTTTAATCAAAAAGCTTGAATGCAGCGGGGATTTAAATGGATTTAGAAGACTAGTTCCACCATAAAAATTGTGGTAGCTAATATAAACGACCGACCGATCCATCGAACACAAACATAGATTGATCAAAATCGATTAACAAACTTTGTCTCCAAAGTTCACGAAAAGTCGCCCTCAGGGTAATTAAGTAGGGAGTGCTGATTCCAAATCTCTACTGAAAATTTCAAAAATCGATCACGTGCGGCACAAAGTAATTGATTTTGTTAGAAAATTTGTTGATACTCATTTTTGACAGCTCGATCCGAAATGTCTATCCGGATACAGAATCAGCACCCAAGGGCATATTTTGATAAAATTCGATAACAAAATTTCTTATTGATTTGATCAATCTGTTGATACAATATCGGATCGTTCTGCCGACCATATATATTTTGAAATCAGTGATCTGGATTTTTTATCAAGGTGCTCAGCATCAGACACTCAATGAGGCCTATGGAATGCCGACCTCCGCAGTTCATTAAAAGGTGGACAAGAGGCGGAGAGACGAAGGTCACGGACAAAAAACATGCCCGAACAATAAGGAGGATGAAGGCGAAACATACCAGCCAGTCTCCGTCTAAATAACTCTTTTAACTCGTTTAACTCGCTGCGTGAAAAGGCCCTGATTATTCCAGTCTCAGAGACTGACTGAAGTGCTGATTTAATTAGACATTGGAGTAATACTTTTTGCGGGGAACTAAAAATCTGTTCGCGCATGCAAACTTTGGGTCAAGCGTCAACAATTTGAAATTAAATTTAGTTTTCTCGGAAAAAGCGAATTCTATTTTTGTTGGGGAAAACGCATCAGGCATCACTTACCTAAAAGGAAAGTGCCAATCAAAATCATTATGAGATCAAAATTGAATAAGAACTGTCGAGGAAGAAGAAGACAGAAATGAAGCGGAAAATTAGAAAAGTTGCAGAATTTTCATTCAATTCTCAATTTTTTCATTTCTATCAATTGCAATAGACACGCTCTAAAATGTTGGCACCATTTTCCTATTTTAGGGCCTAGTTTAAAGACAGTAGAAAACAGGACTTCTAATGTACTGAGATGTTGGAAGGGGAGTACAATAAAAACCAAAAGAAGACCCCCTTTCTAGTGACGTAATGTTGATTGTTTCTTAAACATTTTCATAAATGCAAATTCTTTTTTACGGAAAAAGACAGAGTACATTCAATGGTTGTAGTAATCTGCAACTGTTTCTGAGGCAGTATTTTAAATTTTCAAACTACACCCACATTCCAAATTAAAATGTTCAATTTTTCAAACTCCATCATTTTCTGCACGTGACTTGACTTTTCACCCGGCAATTCTTTACAGTTTAAGGCTCTTGCCAGCATAGCCTTAAAAAGTAGCTTAATCCAGTCAGTAACGTATGTTCACATACTGAAAATTAGGATTATATATATATGTATATATATATATATATATATATCAAGGAAATCCCCCTAAGAAATATTGACCATTAACAGCTTACATGTTGCTGGCAAGGCGACTGACACGGAACTTAGGCCGCGCATCGTTGGAAAGCCCACAAGTTATTATGGGTTGGATCTAGGAATGTTTTGATGATCAATTGACATCTGAATAAGAACTGTTTTGATGCAGGTTTTGATGTTTGATGCACTAAATCAAATCAAACCGATTGAAAATTTAGACGGAAAAAATCAAATCAAATCTAATTAAAACGTATGACACAAAAAATCAATCAAATCAAATCTAATGAAAATTTATTTCAAAGAAAATTCATCAAATCAAATCACTAGTTTTTCCAAAACAGAGTTTTGATTTTATTTGATGCTTTTTGATGCGTTTTGATTTTAGTTTTTCGACAGTGGGGGCGGTGGTCCGGGCGGGACCGGAAGTGACTCCGGGAGCGAGTCCGGACGTCACATCTCTCGGTCCCGTTTCGGCGCCACTGGGAGCTCTCGGGGGATCATGCGTCGACGTTCCTGGTCCCGAACCCGTCGACCGCTCCGGTCCAGATTTGGCGACGCTCCGTCTGCCGGTGGTGGGAACCGACGGGAAAGAGGAGGAGGTGGTGGCGATTTTCGGAAGAATTTGCTGTGCAAATTCTATCGAGAAGGATATTGTAGAGAGGTGAGATTTAGGTTTAATAGTTGGAAATAAGCCAAATTACACTGCGTCGTATTGTTCCTTTCCTATCTTGTCTATTCAGTTCAATTCAAATAAACAAACAATTTTAACAATCAATAATATTGAGAGTATGTTCATTTTTAATGTAATTTTTGATAAAACTTGACTGATTGAGATTGCATCCAAGGCTTGAGTTTTGTACAGAGTATGTGTATGTGTCTGTCTCTCGCGTTCGTTGCTACTGAGTGAGGATGCCTCGTAAGAAGAAGCCTCGAAAAATTATTATTCGCCGCTCCCTGGCAACTCAAACAGTGATCACAATTTTACCGTCACTGACTGATTGGGATGTGAGAATATTTTGGGTTGAGTACATTTAAAATATTTGGGAAAACATTGTTCTTTATGTGATCCGTTTTTGTGTTTTGTTTTATTTTATCGCTGAAAATATGCTTATGCCAACTGTTTGTTGTCGCTTTGAAATCTAGATAGTTGTGCTAATCGCTTAATATTAATCTGGGAGATTTTTTTCACACTGTTTTAGGAGATAGGGCCACTTTGCAAGGTTCCACCAAGAGTACATAATGATAAGAGTATGCCACAAGGCAAGCTCTATGTTATCAGAGCAAAAACTATGCCCTGCACGCTAACGGCCCCCCCCCCCCCCCCCCCGCAAATCAGACCCTAGTGACCCCCCCCCCCGCAAATCAGTACCTAGTCGAAACGGGGTACGCTCACTCGCTCTATGTTTATGTGCTTAAGCTCGAAAACGCAAGCAGTGTGTGCGCGAATTTTGTGCCTGCTTCGAGCTTTAGAACACAATCATAGCGCTCAAAATTCTTTGAAGTGATGGGTCTGATTTGCGGGGGGGGGTGGGCCGTTAGTGAGCAGAGCATAGTTTTTGCTCAGATAACATAGAGTGTGCTTAGTGGCACACTCTTATATTATGTACTCTTGGTTCCACTAAGGCTAGTATCGCTCCTAAGATCAGCTTAGAATAATAGGGGTTCAAAAGAATCCCAGGTCTTATTTGAAGTGCCACCACCAGTGCCACCACCAGTGTTAATCCTAAGCTAACTGTCTGGAACTTAGCTTAGAATTGGTGGGCGAAACGACTGCAGGTAATTCGACCGGGCCTAATCCAAGAATTTATACCAAGTCCTACCTATCCAAGGCTCCAAATTACCTCGACTGCTGAATCACTGGATGTCCATGGAATAACCAACTAAGGAGGCAGAGTGGCGTAACAATCAATTTATTGGGGGTAAATGGCACACAAAAAACCAACCACTTCGTACAAGAATTCGAACAACAACACTGAACTAATAATTCACTGTTAGACGTCAAACGGTCAAATATGCAAATTAGGTAAAATTTACTTCCTTTTGAGTTGTTAGATTGAAGCCGGTTTTAACTGGTTTTTAACATCCTCCCCTGGATAGAAAAATTTTAGCGCCTGCTAAAATACAGGGACGAGAGGGAATGCTACCGTAATTCAGTAATTGAAAATTGAGGAAAATTTCAACGTTAAAAAGTAGATCTCACACAAATCCCATGAGACCAGTTATGAGGAACGTATCCTGGCACGTTTACCCATGGTTACAAGAAAGAAACTACAAATAGAAGTTAAGAGAATTAAGGTTGGAAGTGGTAGCAAAATGGAAGTCATAGCCAGGCGAAAGTAGCGAAACGCAGGGAGTAACAGAATACCCGAATGAAAGTAGTTATAGCTAAACCAAGTAAAGATATCAAATATTCCAAAGATAGAATTCCAAGAGAACTATACACAGCAATGACAAAAGCTACTAATGCAAATATGCACAAATATAACATTCATACAAACATTCTCAAGGGCCCTAACAATCATACTCACAATTATCCTAACAAACAGACAAACAAGCACACAATTATTAATAGACTAACTACTATACTAAACACAGCTAATCTATACATGACCGGAACACAAATCATAGCTAACATAATACATAATACAAGTCGAACAAACACAAAGAACCTAGCTAAAGACAATTCATAGACAAATACAATCTTAACTAAATTACTACAAATAGAAAAATCCTAGCTAACAAATAATCTGTACAACTATCGAAGCATTAATATAACACTAAGTATTGAAATATTAAAGTATTATGAAGAAGAGAAACAGAATTTGTTAATTAGAAATTTTAAGGCATTGCGTACGGATTCTCCTCCGCCGCTGAAAAACAAAGATCACCCGATCTTCCGAAAAAAATAAGAAAAATCAATACACACATGACACATACGTATTCATATACAGGGGAAATGAATCTGGGGAACGGAATACATCACTAGACGAAACAAGTATACAAACACAAGATATGATTACATAGCTAACAAAAGTACCACTTATTTACAAAACAAATCAAAATTACAATACAAATCACAGAGCTCTCACAAAAACAGCAAACAAATAATACAAAGCCGGCAAATATAAATACAAAACGCTAGCGAATAGGTAGAAGAATAACAAGACAACAGATTATACAAACTAGTCAACATGCATATAAAGTATGTACACAAAACGATTGAAAGTTCAAATAGCCATAATGATGCGCTGTCTTCTAGTTGTTGTCGTTGCAATTTAAAGCTATTTGGTTGGGGTGATGGTCTTCAGAATAACTTTCGGGGAGAGTTCAAAGCCGTATGAACTCGAAACAGGATCGGAGCTGAGAAGGCTGAAGTTGCCATCATAGGGAGTCGTTATATCCGTAGTAATAGGCCAGAGAGAGAAAATCGAGTTCCATAGGCGGAAACTGCGATCTTCACAGTTAGAATACAGGCTACACAGAGCCCCAATCAGTGCAAAATAAATACGACTCACAGTTATCGTCTAAGAAGTTTTTCGAAATTGGAGAAAAATAAAAATGATTCGTTTGAGGCTAAACCAGAGATAGATCGCTCAAGATTACAAGCTACACATATATGAACCCTTTGTAAGCTCCGAACAACAAAAACATCGCAGGCATACTGAAATAAACGACACAATCATTGAATGAAAATCACAAACAACAAAGTTAATATATATAAACAGAAATGTTTTTGAGTTTTTCGCGAAATGCTGCTTTTTAGGTATTTTCCAATACACATAGATAACACAAAATTCTGTACAACAACTACGAATGCAATTATTAACTGTACAATGTTATTACTACTGCCTGTACATACAAAAAAACGGCAAGAAGTCCTGCAACAGAAAACAAACATAACGAATTAAGTATACACTGCAAAAAGGTACTATGCTACTGCAAAAAAAACTACTTCAAACTCCGAAATCGTTCAATTATGAGCAAAACTGCGCAAATATAAATCACTGCTTCATAATCGTATTATGAGGCTTTTAATTCAAAACGCAATAAACAATGAGCCTCGTTTTATTACTACCAATCAAAGCTTGCTTTCCATATATAGAAACGGAACTACAAGAAGTAAATACTACGAGTTCAAGCTACAACTAAAATTCGATTCGCGAGATATAAATAAACAGTCGTTTCAATTCGATTTGCACACTACTGGTTAAGTCAGAATTTGCATTTGAAGTGGATGGGACATGGTATGTACTAGAAAGCGAGCCAAAAAGTTCGCACTCAGCACAACCAATGTCCCTGTTGTGTAGGTTATCCAGAAAGATAACTCACCAACGTAGGTAGGAATGTAAGACACGTATACCGTTTGATGTTACTATGAATGAAAAGTGAGAAAACCAGTAGAGACTATTGAAGTTCCTGTAGAACCATTGATCCGAAGTATCCATCCCTGGATCTGTGCTCGCTCCGAAGGATATTCTTAGCATCTTGGAAGAAAAGAGCCAATCCAACTGATTTGCTGCCAAATGAGAACCAATGAACCAATCACAACACCTGAAGGCATAAAAGAATACAGTATAGTTCGATATTAAGAAGTCCAAAGCAAGAAAATGCAATGAAACCCAAAGTTGACATCACAACAGCTTTCTGCAGACTACTCCGAAGCAGATTTAGATGTACACATGGCGATACTACCAAGCTATTGATAACAACAACCAGTTAAATGACTTTGAGAACCGTGACTCTGGTAAAGATAGTCTAACACAATATTCTGAATTAGCACAAACGTAATTTAAATGGCAGTTGAAAATCAAAACAAACCGTTAACCCGTTTGAATCTTACTGATACTTATGTGGTACAGAATACCCTTCCGCAGCTCTTTTAAACTCATATCGTAGCTTCCATGTTCTCTCGTAGCTTCCATGATCTCTGCCAAGTGGCGTAGCGCTGCCATGAACACCAGAGAAGGCTGGATCCTTCAAATAGATCTCCACGGTTTTATCCAGCCGTCGACGTAGCTTGTTGGACCTGGCTATAGGGAATGACAAAGCCATTAGCAAATTACCTGTTTTAAATTAAATAGAAAACAAGTGCAACGTTTAAATTGTGCAAAATAATGTGGAAGTGCAAAGTAAGTGGAAGAGGACTAGACAACCTAATAACTACTATTGAAAAGACATAGTGTTGACAAAACGGAATAAATTTGGTATAGGACGCAGTAAAGATGGAATAAATGACCTACTAACTGGTGCATACGGTGCTGGTGCAGTAGTGTTTTTAAACTGCTTGATGATTATTGCCATTTCTTGACTAGCATTGGATGCAGTTTCGTCTTCATTTGTTTCTTCAACGGTATTTTGCCCTTGTTCGACCTCGTTTACAGTATTTTCTAATCCTTCAGTATTGCTACCAGCATCATTGTTTTTGTCCTCCCTGTTTTCCGTAGCCGTTTCCTTAGGCGTATCTTGGAATAAGTCATCAAATTGTTCAGCTGTATCATCGGTAAATTGAGGATGCACATCTGGTAGTTTCTTGAGTCGATTGACGTGAATTGGGTTACTTACCTTCCCAGTTTGTAAGCACCGTAAACGCACATTTTGTTCCGAAATCTTCTCAATTATGCGGTAAGGGCCATCGTATTTTGGAGCTAACTTTGCCATATGTCCTTGTGGTACTGGTACTTGAGATATGTTTCGCATTACAAGCTGTCCTACGTCAAAATGCTTCATACGTACGTTCTTATCGTAGCTTTGCTTAACCAAGTCAGTTTTGTCCTTAATAATTTGCGAAGTCAAACGCCAGTTTTCCGTTAACTCCCGCATAGCTGATGTTTTATAAGCATTCAAAGAAGTTACCGGCTTATCCAACTTTTCAAAAAGTAAATCTTCTGGAACTTGACAGTCACGACCAAAAAGTAGAAAATATGGTGTATCTTGAATGGTAGAATGAAAAGATGTTCGATACGCATGCATTGCAAAAGCCAGTTTGATATCCCAGTCCTTCTGTGACGTATCTATGTATTTCTTAACTATTTCACGTATAGTACCATTTACCCTTTCTACAAGTCCGTTAGACTGAGGGCGATAAGCTGTCGTACGTAGCTTCTTTGTACCTAGTAGCTTAAAAAAGGTCGATGTTACTTCTGACTGAAAGTTTGGGCCTTGATCCGTAACTATTTCGTTAGGTACGCCATAACGTAAAATAAATTCATACAAAAGCGTACGTATTAACGTTTCAGATTTTTCATTTCTAAGAGGCCACGCTTCTGCCCAACGTGTTAACTGATCTATCAAAACAAGGACACAGACCTTTTGCTTCTTACTAGTTGGAAAATGACAAACGTCTAGGTAAATCCTTTCAAATGGTCTAGTAACAGGTGGATATGGCTTCATAGGAGCTTGTGGTTGTTTTGGTCCAATAGTAAACTTAGCACAAACAATACAGTTACGTACGTATGCTGTTACATCTCTAGTTAACGTTGGCCAATAGTATTTAGTAGCTATCTTATAAAGAGTTTGAGGTACTCCTTGGTGTCCACCAGTATCCATTGCACTATGGTATTGATGTAAAATATAGTTTCGAAACTTTTGTGGGACGCACACTTGTCGAGGTAACGCTAGTCTCCTTCGTCCACACGAGTCAATGTGATGTCTATACAAAATACGGTTTTCCAAAACAAAATCCGATTCAAAACGAATTAAACGCCAAACTTTTTCGTCCGTTGTTAAACGACCAGTTTCCATGTAGTCTTTTAAAGGACCAAATTCATGATCTTCATCTAAAGCTTGACTCCAACTTTCATCAGAAAACTTTTCAATAGCGAATACAGGTGGATACATGTCCTCAGTTACATCAAACTCTTCTTCGTTATCAGATGTTGTTTCTGTGTTGTTATTTTGCGTACGTACTTGCTGCAATCGTGAATCCGCCGTCGCAATGTCAGCGAAAAAGTTGTCCTTGGACTTTGGATTACGCGAAAGAGCATCTGCTACTGGGTTGTCAACCCCTTTTCGATGTAAGGCTGTAAATTTGTACTCTTGCAATGCTATATGCCACTTAGCTAGTCTGCTATTACCTTGACGTTTTGGACAAGTAAAGATGTACTTAAGAGCTTCGTTGTCAGTATATAGGGTGAATTGACGATGTCTTAAATAATGTTGGAAATGTTTACATGCCCAGACTACAGCTAATCCTTCTAGTTCGTATATTTCGTACTTCTTTTCTGCACCTACTAAAGTTCTACTTGCATAAGCGATTGGTTTTGGTCTTGATTCACCTTCTTGTTCTTGCTCTAGTACCGCACCGAGACCTTGAATACTAGCATCAGTTGTTAACAAAAATGGATTATCCCAATTTGGGTATGCCAATACAGGTGCCTGAGTTAACGCAGTTTTCAAACTATCAAACGCTGTTTGGCATTCATCAGTCCAATGAAAGCATTCTTGTTTCTTCAATAGATTATTCAAAGGTCCGGCTATGGTACTAAAATTTTGAATAAATCGCCTATAATAACCCGCCATACCTAAAAATCCACGTAGCTGCTTGACTGTTCTAGGTACAGGAAAATTTTGAACTGCACTTACTTTACGAGAGTCAGTTTCAATGCCTTTCTCTGAAATAAAGTGCCCAAGATATTCAACTCGCTTGCGAAAGAAGACACACTTTTTCATTTTCAATCGAAGACCATGGTCAGTCAATTTTTGAAAAACGACTTCCAACATTTTCAAATGGTGATCCTCATCGTTTGAAGGGATCAATAGATCATCGATGTAAACTGGAAGTTCAGTAAAAATGCGCTCCATTATGCGTTGAAACGTTGCTGGAGCATTCGTTAATCCAAAAGGCATGACATTGAAATGAAAAAGTCCCATATGTGAAATAAATGCAGTTTTCTCTTTGTGAGGTGGAAACATTTCGATCTGCCAGTAACCACTATTAAGATCTAGCGTAGAGAAAAATTTTCCTTTACTAAACATATCTAGAATTTCATCTATCTTAGGTAGTGGATATCGGTCTTTCCTAGTTATCTTGTTCAGATTCCTGTAATCGATGACAAACCTTGTTGTTCCATCCT
>JASAND010014540.1:0-20231 GCA_030248195.1 Trissonchulus latispiculum
AAACTTTTGCTAACCTCCCAATTACAAGGGAAGTAATTTTTCCGCATCTTGCATCGATTAGACACAAGTACAGTTTGCGCCCCACACCCTCTGGGGGGAGGATTATTCTTGGGCTCTGTGGCACAAGGGAGATTATGATTACACCACGGGTGTAACAGAATTTCGTAGGCCTTGATCCTACTGGCAGGGTTCCGACAGAAAATTCTGGTTACCAGCGACCGCAATCCCGGGCTTATAGGTCCCCATCCTCTTGTAGATCTCAAGAACTGAACTCGTTGCAAATACTGATCAGCTCCTCTAAGCTGAAGAGGGTAATGCCCTGTAATCATTCCAAAGAGGACTACTCCCAGGCTCCATACGTCACATGGTTTACCATGGAACAATCCTGCATTATTCATCATTTCTGGTGCAGCATAGTTTGGTATTATGGGGTAGGAATAGGTAAGGTCATCATCTTCTGGACAAACCTGAATATTCTGCAAATTACCTAGGCGGACTTGGGTTTATTCTGGGTCAATGCTCCAATGCACTTTGCTCTGATATCTCGTAAGTGTAGATTAGCGCCGTGCGCGTAGGCTACAACTCCGACCATCTGTCGAAAGATCATACGCATCATCCCTTCTGACATACGACCTTGCCGACAAATGAACAAACAAGATCTCCATAGTGGGGGCGGATGTAGAATCGGTAGGGCGGAATCTCAGATGTCTGGGCATGCAAAATTCTAAGGCCGTCTAGCAGAGTTTCGGAACAACCTTCCCTTAACAACAAAGCTCTCATCGTGACCGACATTTGACGGGACTCATTCGCAATCGACCGAACCAAATGGATTAACGATTCCGAACAATAATATCCATAACTAGCAGGATGACCCGTCAAAACTTCCTATTCCTGAAACTTTGTTAACAGATTAGTACTCCAATCTCTTGAACTGTGGGTGGTTTCCGTCGGTCCACATCACCTTCTTCCGTTAGACGATACGTATTTGAGCGAAGATGCAGATTCCAGACGCCATATTCGGCTCAATATAACGAATTTCTTTACTATTGAACATTACGGACATCAACTGATTGGTTAGGAACAAGTTAGACGAACTAGCTTCCAACTGCTAATGAAAGATACCAGTGAGACGAAATCAGGGGTAGCTGGTCTGATGCCTAAATAGACAGGAGAGAACTTATGTGCTTAGAGAATACTACTAGGGTCCTACTTCTTTTCTCATACATCCTATATGTTATTGCCTACTTTTAACCTATATCTATATATATACGTACGTAATATTCTTGTCAACCTACTTCGGTGTACGAATTGTATTAAATTTCTTGACCTTTATAATCCTTCCAGTAACGAAACGGGTCTATTCGTGAGCGTAGCCGATACGGCTGTGCACCTTCTGAAGGTTCTGGTTCGAGTCCAGTAGCTACGGATTCCGACCTTGTTTGACTATCTTCTGTGGTAACAATAGGTTCTGCGGGTTGCTCAGAAGTGTCATCTGTATCCTCTATTAACGGAATGGGTGGGAAAATTTCATGATTCGTAAAATTAGGGGTGCCCTGGTCTGAAGGTCCAGGTAAGTCAACAATATCTTCACTATTTTCATTTGAGTCTGAGGCCGGCTCGTCCTCATCTATTTCATCAACCATATCCAATTCTTGAGGCTGAGCTACTAACCTAGGAACAGCTGTTCCTTTATATCTTTTTAGCCGATTTAAATGAACAGTTTGTTGTTTTCGATTACGTCCGCGGCTGCTCCAACAGTCACGGTAGGGTACCGCATACCAATGATAGTAAACGGTCCGTGCCATAGATGAGCCAATTTTGTAGTGCGGCCTTTTCCAACTGCCGGATTATGCACCCAAACTTGATCCCCAATTTCAAATTCTGGGTCAAAACGTTTCTTGTTATACCAGTAACTCTGTTTTTGCTGAGCTACTTCTAAATTTTCTTTAGCTATGTCCCAGGCTTCTCGAATTCGAGTAAGCAGATAAACTTTGAATGTTTCCAAATCAAAATGATATCTGGGTAAATTTAGTGTAACATCGACAGGTAAATTAGGCTCTCTACCATACATTAGCGAGCACGGTGACATCTGCGTGGACTCTTGTTTACTTGCCCTGCATGCAAATGTAAAAACATAGGGAATATACGAATCCCAGTCAGCCTGTTTCACGTTAACATACATACTTAACATTTTAAGAATTGTACTATTAAATCGTTCAACTAACCCATCCGTTTGTGGATGGTATGGTGTAGTGAATGTGCGGTCCGTGCGGAGAATCTGGCAAACTTCCTGCATTAAATTTGACGTAAATTGTGTACCTTGGTCTGACAAAAGGATCGACGGAGCGCCAAAACGACAAACTATTTGCTCCACAAAAAGCTTAGCGATGGTTTCTGCTTTTGAGTCTGACATGGCAAATGCTTCAGCCCATTTTGTCAAGTAGTCCATGAAAACAACAATATATTTGTTTCCGGACTGGGTCATGGGCAATGGACCCAAAATATCGACTGCCATGCGATCCATAGGCCCTTCCACTGGAATGGGCACCATGGGCGCTCTTACCAGTTTGCCAGATTTTCTGCCTCCACAAGATTCACATTCATCACACCATTTCTTTATGTCTCCATACATACCATCCCAATAGTACTTTGGCAAAATTTTCATATAAGTTCTGTCAAAATTCTGATGAGCCCCAAACGGACTATCATGATACTCTTTCAAAATTGCTTCCCTCAGCGACATGGGAACCACAATTTGTTGATACAGTGTTTGTTCCCGTTTTCCCTGTCGAGGATACAGATGATACCACAACCCGTTCATGAACATGTAACGAGGGGGACTGCTTAATTATTTTTCTACCTAGGTTTTCATCCTGAGGTAACGAACCATCTTTAAAATATTGCAGTAAAGGTCCGATTTCTGGGTCAGCAGCTTGTTCAGTGTCAACTTGAAAGTAAAATGTGTCTAAATTAGCTATTGAGAAACCTGGTGCTCGTGACAAAAAGTCAGCCACGGCGTTAGTACGTCCCGGTTTATATTGCACGTCGAAATCGTAACTTTGCAGCATTAGTGCCCATCGTGCCAATCTGCCTTCGGGATGCTTACCATATTTGATAAGCCATCGCAACGGTGCATGATCAGTGATAACAGTAAAATGTCGCCCTGCTAATAAGTTCGAAAGTACTTAATACCCCAAACTACTGCCAAACTTTCAAGTTCTACAATGCTATAGTTTTTCTCGCTGCTTCTGAGACCTCTGCTAGCATATGCCACTACTCTTTCGCCATCGTCGTATTCTTGCGCCAGTACGGCACCTAAACCTTGCAATGAAGCGTCAGTTTTTAGAATGAATGGACGCGCAAAATTGGGGTAGCTCAGGACTGGCGGCGAAATCAGTCGATTTTTGAGATCTTTGAACGCCAATTCGCAAGCTTCAGTCCATTCATATTTCTTAGACTTTTCAGCAGCTGATTGAGCGGGCTCGCAATTTCTGCAAATTTTAGCTAAAGTGACTTCCATTAGGCGCTGAAAAGTGGATGGCGCGTTGCAGAGACCAAAAGGCATAACATTAAACTCGAAAAGTCCACCGTAGGTGACAAATGCAGTCTTTTCTCGGTCCTCTTTTCTAATTGGAATTTGCCAGTACCCTTGAGCTAAGTCAAGCGACGAAAAATACTGAGAACTCGAGAGGGTATCTAAAATTTCAGTGATATTTGGCAAAGGAAAAACATCCTTTTTCCTGATGGCATTCAGCTTTCGAAAGTCGACACAAAAACGCCATGAACCATCCTTTTTCTTTACAAGAACAACAGGAGAGGACCACGGACTTTTCGAGGGTCTTATTATGCCCTGGTCAAGCATATCTTTAATTTGCTCTTCAACTACACCTCTTTGCGCTATAGGTATCCGGTACGGCAGCTGTTTGATTGGGGGAGCATCCCCCGTGAAAATTCGATGCTCAAAATCTTCAGCACGCCCAGTTTGACCGCCGCTTTCTACAAAAATATCCGCATAAACTGTGAGTAATGAAATTAGTTTCGCTATCTGTTCACTTGTTAGATCAACATTTTCAATATTCAGCTCTTGCAACGAATTTGGAAGTTTCTGCGTTGGTGGGGTTTGAAAAGAAACCCTTTCCGCCGGTGGGATAGACAGTACTTCCCTGTGAAATTTTGTAACCGTTATCGGCGACTCAACTATTGTCGCTGGTGCCTCCAAACTTCCCAATGTTGTATTTTTATACAGAACAACAGGTGCGAAATTTGCATTCATAACTCTGACTGGTACCGTCTCTTTAGTAGATGTAACCAAAGCGCGCGCCGCACATAAACCATACTTAGCGGATAACTTTTGGGCAGGCACAAATAACGCAATACCAGACCCTGTTCCTTTAGCTAAGATAACTACCTCACTGCGAGCAGGAATCTTTACTGTCTCCAACAGGCTAACTGTGGTGATAACCTTTCTCAGGCTAGCCAACACTGAGTTTTCCATAGGTCGAAAGAGAACCTTCTCTTGCCCTAAATGTAGAAGCTCTTTGTCGAAATCAAAGCCAATCATACCGAATCTTCGCAGAAAGTCTATACCTAGAATGCACTGATAGCTAAAATCCTGTACTATATACACTGGATGGGTAATGGTGATTGACTGAATGGTCAGCGGAATATGGGCCTTTCCGATAACCTTAAGAGCATGACCGGTAACTGAGGTTGCCAAAATATCTGAAGGTTCCAACCTAAAGTCATTAATCCTAGTGATTTGCTGAAAAACTTTTCTATCTATTAGAGTTGCGTGCGCGCCGGTATCTGCCAAGGCGGAAACCGTTAAGCCTCCTACCTCCATGACTATCTTCACGGTTCCAGCACCATTAGTTAGACTAATAAGGTTGGTCTCGGAGCAGGGAGAGCTATGGCCTGCCGGGGCAAATACTCTGACAAATCCAATTCCGGTGGCAGGGGCTGAGGAAATCGTACGAAAGTTGAACTGGTTACATAATCATTTGCGCCACTAAGATGAACCGTTCTTGGCGACAGATACTGATTCTCATAGATTTGGCTTAACCGCGGATACAAATTTCTGGGGGTATCTGCTGTTACGATTATCGTGGGCGGTCGAGGTTGCGTAGGCGTAGGGACTCGCACAGGTGGCTCCATCTCCAGGGCCTCAAACACGGGATTATCTTTACCACGGTAAGACCTACCCTTTAAACCACCGCCACAACCTAGGGAGAAGGTCAGGTAAGTTAACCGAGGTCATAGGACTATTTGGCAGCGGACAGCAGTGTATGCTGAAGAAACAGGAAGTTTCGTAGAGACAAACTATAAAAACCCAAATTTGGAAAGGACTTATGCCGTAGCCAGTAAGGAAACCAAAGAATCCTTTATCCATTATGGATGACACCATTCCCTTAGCGGCCGTTTTAGGATTACCACCTGGGTGTCCCATTATGCCTAATTCCGCTAAAATCTGCTGCTGAAACTGGATCCCTCCGAGCAGATCATTGAGGGAAACTGATGTTTCTAGGTCATTGAAGTTATACATAACCAGGGTATTTTTTCCCGGGGGGGGGGGGGGGCCCCGGGGTTGGGGGGGGGGCTTTGAAGGTTAAAATTGGGGGGGTTTTTGATTTTTTGGTTGGTTGGTGGGAAAAATTTTGGTTTTGCCGGGGGGGATAACTATCTCATGAAAAATGGTGGGCTCAAAGTTCCAGGGAGATGTCATATTCCAGTCGAAAGCCCTTAAATCTGGTATCCCGTTGATGGGTAAAACCGACCCATCAAATGCGTGATATAGATAAGTCTGATTATTCAGTCGTATGGGGACTTGATTAGCCAACTCACACTCTACCGGCTGCCCCGAATGGTGTAGAATATTTGTAACAGGGTCTAGGTAAGCCGTATAAGTTGCATTAGCTACTGTGAATTGCATAGGTATTTCACGCGTGCACGTAGATTCGTTCATAGCAAGAATTTTATACTCGCCAGTTATTTCTTGGCAGGGCCAAACTTCTATTACTGGACCTCCTGCCCTAGCAAAAATTGCTTCGCGTCTTAATAGCGCTCTCATGGCCAAGGTAGGGTTTGCTAGAACGTCAGCTTTTAAGACTTCTATCACAGTTCGCATTGATATGCAGATTGATTTCATAGTTTGATCAAAAGCAAATCTAATATTCTTATTTAGACGAAATTCAATTGCTTGCAGCGTAATAGCTAAGAAATCAGTTGTAACAATGCCATTTTCTTTAGCGCAACCGTCCATAATTTTAACTACTTTCTCTTTCCTTCCTATGCGGTTGCCAGTTTGGCGCGGCTTTCGCACGCGCGGACCGCGTTTTTGAGCGAGAATGCGAAACGGGACTCCTTGTTCTGATATAAAAATTTGTTTACCGTTACAATCATTTCCAGTGTACCCGTTTCTGAAAGTTAAGGCTAAAGTGCCGTCACTAGAAAGCCAATTTGCTCCCCACATCTCTCCTTTTATGTTTCGCCACGGAACAAAGTCACATTTTTCGGTATTATCGACTTCCCAAGAAAGGAAACTTTTATCAGTTAGCGCACATCCACCCCGGGTGTAATCGCTGTGGGAGGTAACTCCCAAAGAACTTTCCATAAAATCGTTATGATGCCTTTTATAGACTACTCCCTCAGTTACAAAACAGTTGTAAGCCTCAAAAACTTTCCATCGGCAACAGTGTATGCCACCTCCCGGGTAGTACCAGTCTAATTTATTTGAAGTTTGCAGAAGCCCACCCTTTCTTTCTAGAGGGCCGTACCGACAATTATGCCAGAGATACATGTTTTCGCATTCTTGCTCGTGAACCGCAATATCGTATTTTTCTTCCTTTTTCAAATTCTCATCTCCAAAAAAATACGTAAAAGTCTCAACCTTTTGATACACTATTTTGCATCTCCATGCTTTCGTTCTGTACTGCATTAAATTATGTTTGTAGAGGGCCAAGTCAGTTTCAAGTGGGACCCCCTCATCTAGATGTTTTTGAACAGTGCACTGTACTGGTTCTGGCAGTTTCCAAAGGGCTTTCCCCTCATTAGTTTGACAAAGCAAGGGTCGGTTTGGAACCGGCACAGCTAATGCAAAATTCGAACTGGCCAGAAAAATGCTGAAAAGGCTGATGACTAGCAAAAATGTCGAAAAATAACTGCGCACACGGTTATGACTTCTGGCACTGATTTTGGCATTGTTGCAACCAAGAAGATTTTGCTCCTCTGCTCGAACCGGCAGCGCGTGACATTCCTTTACTTAAATTTTGATATTTTGGTAATTTAGGTGGGTTCTTGGCAAAAGCCACTTTAACTGCACCGATCATTTTAGGAGTGGTCTCATCTTCATTATAAATTTTCTCAGCAAGTCTCCGATTCTGTTCGAACAGGGCGTCATTTTCCTGTCTCACTTGAACATATGCAGATTGCAGATTTTGTTGATTTTTCGCTATAACTTGTTGCCCATCTTGTAAAGATTTCAATGTCATTGTTATATCAGTTAATTCAGATTGCAAATGTGACCCAGTAACAGGACCTTCTTGTAAGTAGCCTGTTCTAGCGTTCATAGTTCCTGCTGGAGTTCTAGGTCCATTCTGTCCAAAAGTTCTTGAAGTTCCGGAAAAATTACTCCCCCTCGCATTTGCTAGGTTACCTCCTCTTTTCTGGGGACACGACATCGCGTAATGCCCTGGTTTCGAACAAAAATTGCAGATTGGACGCCCATCAGCCGTCCAGCGGCCTCGACCACCGGGTGACTGACGGTTCTGACTCTGGGGATTGGGTCTCCTGTCCCCAGTTCTAGAGTTAGAGTTCATAACAGTTTGAGCACTTACAGGTCCAGCATTTCGCGAAAGACTTTGATCAAATTTATTTCTTAACTCTGTCAAATTATCATTCACATATTGTTGAAATTGCTCAAATTTCTTTGCTTGTGAAATGGCTTGCGAGTGCTGCAACTTCATGGCCTCTACCACTTTACCCATTTCTGTGAGTAACGGCTCGATTTCTGGGTTAGACGGCTTTTCAGCACTTGGGAGAGAATATGCTGCCACCGGCCTCGCGGCTGGCCTAGTTAGTCCCTCCAAAGCTTCAATTTGTCTTGCCCTTTTTATGGCATCTCGAAAATCAGTTGGATTTTGTAAAATTAGCTGTGTTTTATACATAGGATTCAACCCATTTATAAAGCTGTTAAAAGACAAATTCATAGCCGCATCCGTGTCCATTTCCGGATAAGCTTTTTGGACTAGTCTCTGTATTGCATACGCGAAATCTTGAACACTTTCTCTAGGTTTTTGAATTCGGCTATGAAGTTGCATACTCGCCAGTCTTTCATACTCTGCCGGCTTCAGTTGCTCGGTTAGAGCTTCCTCTAAGTGCTCCATGGTGTCTTTCTGCGAGGCATCGAGGCCCCTGTAAACATCTAATGCAAAATCTCTTAAATAGGCGGGCAACACTTGAAGTTGTTTGGCTTCATCCCAGTTTTGTGCAATTGCAACTAACTTGAAAACTACGAACCAGTCGTCTATAGACTGTTCGTCAGATTTTCCAGAAAATGGCCGCAAAGTATCTTTTGGCAGTGAAACTGTTTCCGTTGGGCCAACTAGAACAGATTTCTGATTAGTTGTTCCGCTACTATTAAAAGTATCAAAGAAACTTTGTTTAAACGCTGTAAAATCGTCTCTCAAGCTTGAAAAATCTTGTAAGTCAAGTGGGTTTGGTAACAGAGCAATTTTCTGGCTACATTCGGCCAGTTCATCTTTCATATCCTCCAACATTTTTGCTTGAGTTTTAATTGCTTTAGAGTGCCTTTCAAGTCTGTCAAAGTCGGGGTTTTTGAGCAATTGGTCAGAAATATTTTGAGAGTCAAAACTTCCCTTATTCCCGTCCGCCATACACCCCAAACGTGCTCTGGTACCAGACAAAATTCAGTTTTAATTGTAAGATTTTAAGTTTGAAAGTTTCGGTAAAAATTTACTTTTAAACTTTTCTAAAACTTTGGATCGGCAAGGTATTCCGAGGTTTGCACCTGGCAGCCTGCACGACAACTTTCTGTACGTCCCTAGCTTTCACCGGGTTGCGTACTAGCTTTTGGTCCTTAGTCTTCACCAGGTTTCCCAAAAGCCAATTTCAGTCTTTGTTGCGTTACCGAAACTTTCGAAATTACACATATTTTAGTCACAGTTCATAAATTATCTTGATTCAAACTAGTCACAGCTCCAATCTAGTCACAAATTCAAACTAATCACAGGCTCACTCTAATCACAAGAAACTACAAACAATTTACTCAAACTTGAATACCAACCGGAGGAAAGACATCTGGTTCCACTGATTTCCACTGATTTCCACTGATTTCCACTAATTTCCACTGGCTGATTCCACCGGACGGATCGACTTCGGGCGGTTCTGATTCTCCGGATAACTGACTGAGTGGCCGGGTTCACTGGGGGCTTCTTCCAAGGATCGGTCGGGACGGGCTGACAATCACTGGCAAATCAGGAATTCTGAGACGTCGAGGCAGAGAGATCAGCGGAGAGCAGCAGGCTGGGCAGATCAGAGGAGCCGGCGGAGGAACTCTGACGATGAGTGGCAGGGACAGAAAGAGCTGGATCGGAGCTGAGGAGCCGGCTGGTGGCTGGATCTGGGCTGATTGCTGAGACTGTTGACGTGGTGGCAATGGATCACCGGGCGATTCTTCGGAGGCCAGTCCGAAGTTCATAGACTGGATTTGGCTGGTCTTCGGCTGTTTCTTCGGAGTCCTGGCTTGTAACCACGCTCTGCTACCAAATGTAGCAGGTCTGGAAGCGTGTTACAGGAGAGCAGAGTTCGGTTCTGAGCTGGCAGTGGAGATGGGCTGGGTTTGCACCCGAAACCCGCTACAGTTCGGTTTAATGTTGAATCTGAGTCGCTGTTGGCTGGGTTTGCACCCGACACCAATGTTCGGCAAGTTCGTGGAATGATAAGCTAGGATCTGAGAAGCAGCAGAGACTTTATTTAGCACACAGCACACCAGGGCAGAAACCGTCAACGTTCAAGAGCAAAGCAATAACAAAGGCAAAAGACAATCATAACATCAGTTTAAATAAGTCTTATTGGTTCCGCCCCTTTTGCTAGACTACGGTACTTGCTGACGCAGGTTCGACTCTGTTTTCGAGTCCAATATTCCTATTGTTGCTGAAGTTATAGTTTTTACACGTTAGTGGAAGCCTTCTTTCTAAACTTTTGCTAAACTTTTCATGTTTTTAGGCGATATTTTTGACATAAAAGTTACTACAAAAACTACC
Source organism: Trissonchulus latispiculum (assembly GCA_030248195.1). NCBI lineage: Eukaryota > Metazoa > Nematoda > Enoplea > Enoplida > Ironidae > Trissonchulus > Trissonchulus latispiculum. Next base: position 10,281 of record JASAND010014540.1, read on the forward strand.
AACTTTTGGGGGTACTATTCGTCAAATTGTGAAGGCTGAGGTAATTCTCAGAATTTCCGTAAACCCAGCCCAACTTCGATTGCAGCAGCAAATAACAACATTACAACAACTACTCTGCTCCAGCCAATAGCCAGGAGCACAGCTATCTTACGGTAGCTGTTATCATTTCAGTTCTAAGACAAACTTGGCTGCAAGCGGCAGCCTCACAGAAACAGAAACAGCAATAACATCTAGGTTAAACTGCAATAGGCAGTTACGTACGTTTAATTTTATTTTAATTTTAGCTATGATCTTTTAATTTTAATTTAATTTCCCTTAGCTAGATTGTGCTATGAATGAGTGAATGAATGGATCAAGTCTTTGGATGCCATTAGCTATATATAAGTTGTATGTTCTTATTAATAATTATTACCTTTGTGACACTATCTTATCCGCATCTCAGGGAATTACTCTTCAAAGTTGAAGTTTCGGCAAAAATTTGAAAATTTTTGGCTAAAGAAAGGAAAATTGTATTACTGGTGCGAGCTATACGGCTGTAATTTGGCGTATACAGAGGCCCTATAGGAGTACTCATTTGTGCCAAATGGTAAGAAATTCTGCAGCGTGAAAAAATTTTTATGTCAACTTTAATCTTCAAAAATTGCCAAAAACGCCTTTTTTGGGCAGTGGTACCCCACAAATCGAAAAAATCAAATTTGTTGAAATTAAAATTTTTTGAGATATTTGAACTCAGCAATGCCGAAAACACACTGACAAAAATTTTTTCACTTGGCAGAATTTCTTGCCAATGAGTACTCCTATAGGGCCTCTGTATATGCCAAATTACAGCCTTATAGCTCGCACGAGTAACAAAATTTTACTTTCGTTAGCTAAAAATTTTCAAATTTTTGCCGAAAATTCAACTTTGAAGAGTAATCCCCTTAGATGCAGATAAGATACAGACGTCTAGCTTTTTCTGCAGGTAGGGGCACATGTGCCAAATAATTTGGCAAACGGCAACCTTGAAGCTTTGGCCTAGCAGTTTAGTATAAATTTTTAATTAATTATGTTGGTAGTTGTGAAAAAGGGGGGTCGGGCACATAAACGCGACGGCTGCACATGGCTGGAAGGCAGCTAGGATCTAAGTACCCGATTTTTTTGACCACCCCCATGCTTATATCTTCGCCGAAAAGTAGGACAATCGGACAAAGTCCGGAAAGACGATTTTAGTAGCCCCCCCCCCCTTAATAAGGTCTATTTCTTTGTCCAAAATTGGTTAATTTTTCAAAAAATTTCCGACATCACCGGCGATTTTTTTTGCAAAAATGACGCGTTTCTACCTGCAAAATCCGAAAAAATAGCAATTTTTGGCTCATTTTTGCAAAACGTTTTTCCTCCAGTGCCCGGGAACCCCCCGGAAAAAATTCCCCAAAAATACCCTGCTAACATATCAGATGCGGAAACCCCCCACAACGTGCTTCGCTCTTTGTCTGAAGGGTCCCCCATTTAGGGGGGTGGGGTCGTCTGGTTGCTGTTTACCCCGCCCACACCCCACCAAACAAGACCTATTCTTTAGATTTACTGTAACCATACAGTACCTTGCCAGATCTACCCATATAGTTCTGAGCGAACCAATCCGAGTCCATCGCCTTCAAGTTTGCCAACAGTTGACCCTGAAAATGCAAGAAAACAATAACTACACAAAACCAGATACCCAGAATTTACTGACAAGCCTGGGCTTATTCTAGGGGGGGGGGGAGGGTGCGATTTTTGGGGGGGGGGAACGATTTTGGGGGGAGGGAAAGGTGTTTATGCCCCCAAATTCTAAGAAATACACAAACCCCCCCCCCCCCTGACAATGGCATTCCGACACTTCTCAAAAGCACTTTATTCAAGAAAAAAGGAAGGATTACCGCAAACGCTTCGTGGTACTCAAAAACACTGACATCAGAGAGTTTTAGACCGGCACGCTGTAGGACAGCCGGCGTTGCATAGGCAGGTCTGAAAAAACAAATAAATAAGGTAAACACCCACCGAAAATAATAGAACTTGTAATTCCGAAACAATAAAAAACCATTGATTCGGAAAATTCTATCGTTCTCCCCCCCCCATCCCTTTCACTACTGGAGGGAAGACCAAATGGATGGAAGAAATGGTGAAGAAAAGAATTGGTCATTAAACCTGTGCTAAATATAGAAAAAGTTGGCCAGTCTTGATCACAGGTCGCAAGGCCGAACCTGGTCAACCAATTCCCTTCAAAAGTGTCACCTAATTGTCATAATTTTAGCTTGTATCGTGGCTAACTGCTGCTACTGTCTGCACTGCCCGCAGCTGCAGACAGGTACAGGATAAGAGCTCTGGACAGAGATGTCTGACAGCCCCAACAGCTGAAAACTATATGTTCCGCCCAAAGATTCAAATTCACTTTTTCAACGGAATAGAAATACAATCACGTGACCACTGCCTAGGAGTCATCTTTTTAAGATGCCTTTATGCAACTCTACAAATGGTTAGAAGAACAACTATCCAAACAAACAAACAAACAAACAAACAAACAAAACAAACAAAACAATGCTGAAAATAGAGAATCTAATAAAAACATACCCCAACAAAAGTTGATCCTTGGGGTCCTGTGCCACATAGACAAATTCCCGCAGGTAGGCCAGGGGCTTGAGACCAAGCTGTTTTGCCTTTTCCTCGGACATAATCAAGGATGCTGAGGCCCCATCGGTCTGTAGAAAAACAAAAGAAAATACGATAACATTTATGTAAATTAATTAATTAATTAATTAACACTGTAATTTAGTAGTCAGCACTGTTACTGTTACGATTAACCCTGCCCCCCTCCATTTCCAAGTTTCAATACTGAATGTGGTCCGTGCGCCCAAGACAGGTTTAGATTATGCACCTCATCAAGTCGTTCAACTGTATTTATCCAGGATTTAAAGTTGTGAAAACTTTACCTTATGTTAAAGGGCAAAAGAAGACACATATTATTACGATACGATATTAATTTTCAGACAATAAACAAAACAAAATTGTTCATGTATTTTTGTTTTCATGTATAATTGTCTATTAAGACAAACTTCAAAGTCTGCTTCTCTACTGCTGATTCTGTGAATTGAAAAAAAGAAAGTATAGAGCAAATTTTCAATATTTTGAACACTCTTTTAAATCATGTGTTTTCAACATCAACAGTGAGTTTATTACAAGCACATGTTTAATTTAAAAAGAAAGCAAATCTACATTTTAGGCATACTTAATTTTCTTGAACTTATTACGTAAAATTCAAATCTTAACTTTTTCATTTCCCTGCCCACAAAGTCTTGCAATTCCTGTACGTTTCTTCATTTTAAAACTTTCCAAAAAGTCAACAACTAATTTGCATATCCAGCAAACGGATCTAAGTTTCCCAAAAACCCTTCCCAACCCATCAATATATTTAATTTCAACAACAAAAAGCCCAAAAATCCAGCAATTTACCAAATAGGACGCATTTCCAGCCGTCACCGTGCCATGGGGTCGAATGAAGGCAGGCTTTAGTTGGCCCAACTTTTCCAGCGTTGACACGCGAACCCCATTATCCTGTTTGACTGGCTTGTTCTGTCCTAGAAAAAAGAGACAAAAACAACCTTTTTTGCAATTTATCATTTAATGGACAATCATAAATAAACAACCACAGGCACACAACATTTCCTAAAAATACTGAATTTCCACTGCCATTTTAGCTTAAAGTTGCACATTTTAGTGTTCAGAAACAAGAAAATTTCTCCATAACCTCCCCCAAGCCAAAAAACGTGCTGTTTCCCCAACCTACCAGGAACAAACGTTGGCGTAATGTCAGTCAAATTTCCATCCTGAAAAGCTTTCTGTGCCAGCGTGTGACTGCGCAGGGCAAATTCGTCCTTAAACAGAAAGACAATACAAGTATTTATTGAATAAAAATTAAAGTTTAAAATTTAAAGTTCAAAATATATATACAGTGCATATGCATAGGGAAATGCCTAAAACAATTTTAAATATCTATAGAATTAGCTTAGTTTGAAAAAAATAAAATAATATATATATGTAGATTTTAACATTGTTGCATACAAAAAGTTTCCCATAGCACGGTTATTTGTGTTTTTACTGTGTTTTCGTATACTTTTTCCCAGAAAAACACTTAAAACACACCGAATTTTTTTAGTTTCAGACGCAAAATTTTACTAATTTCTTTAAAAGTTTTGAACTAATGGAAGACTGCTTGCTGAGAATGTGCACCTGCGGTGCACTTGCTTTTCTTAACTCTTTCGAAGCCTCGACGTCCTATATATCTTTCCACTTCTGTTTTTCTTCTGTCGTAATCCTGTAGTATATAGTATAACCAAGAGTACATAATGATAAGAGTGTGACAAGCGTCGCATTCTATGCAATGAAGGCAGAAACTATGCTATGCGCGCTGACTTGCCCCCCCCCACAAATTGACCCCGTCTTACACCGCCCCTATATGGGTACGTGGTCCAAACGGGGGTCGCTCACTCTTTTACATGATTACACGTTGAAATTAACAGGGGTCCAATTTGGGGAAGGGGTGCAAGCGTGTATGCTTAACACATAGATGTACAAAATATACTATGCGAGTGAGCGACCCCCGTTTGGAACTATGTACCCATATACGGGCGGTGTGAGAGTGGGTCAATTTGTGGGGGGGGGGGTAAGCCGTTAGCGCGCATCGCATAGCTTTTGCCTTTATTGCTTAGAGTGTGACGCTTGTCACACTCTTATCATTATGTACTCTTGGTATAACTAATATTATAGGGGTCGCTACCGCGACCCCTATGATACGTATTAGTTTACAGCACTAGTTTTTTTGGGCTGTAAATCCCTATCAAAATTGAGTAGTTTTCAAAAAAGAAAATATGGTTTACTAAATTAAAAGATTTAACTGCTTCCATGGTGACTTTTTACCGATTTTTAAAAATTTCTTCAGCTTCTGGGGGGCTCCGCCCCCAGACCTAAGGATACGTACGCGATTTTATTGGTTTGCCGCTTTTTCACAAAAAGGCAACCCTTTCATCTGTGTATGTCCGTTTTTATTCGTTTTAATACGATTCTACAGTGTTCTTTTCTTTCAAATCCTGGCTTACTTCTAAGCCAAAATTTATGGGGGAGGCGATATGGGAAGGGGGGCTCGAAGAAGCCCCCCCCCCACCGATGGGGGGGGCTGAATGAAAAAGGGGGTGGGCATATTTTTTGACAAATTTTTAGGTTTTATGTGTCAAAAATGCTAAAAATCGCTAAAAAATAACTAATTTTTGGCGCTTTTTAAGCTAAAATAGTGAAAATTTAGGTAAAAATCCGGCGCAGCCGGAAAAATTATTGAAAAGTTAGGCTAAAAATGGCAATTTTTGGGGTTATGGGGGGAGGTCGGAATTTATGGGGGGGGGGAGGTCGAAATTTATGGGGGGGGGGCTCCTCGAATTGGGGGGGTGGTCGCCGAATGGGGGCCCCCCAGTAGAAGTAAGCCAGAAATCGACCATACAAGTCAGTATCTATTTGCTTTCGTAGCTAGAATACGAATACGAATAAAATGGTATTTAGTTAAAAACACAATAAAAACGCGAAAAATTAGTTTTTTAGAAAAAACATCTTATAAAAACACACTGAAAAGCAGAGGTCCGATTTTGAAAAACCCTGTCTCATAACACAAGCTACATATTTAGTTGGGGTCAATGATTGGGGACTCCTTAATTAAATACTTTAGCTGAAATATGAAACCTGATCGTAGAATGCAGCAGAGCAGAGTGTAGTAGAAAGTGTTTACAACCAACTGTATACTAGTCATGTGTTGAAGATAGGATATTTCTGAACAGCCCTTCATTATGACGGGCTGCAACAATTTCAAAATTTCGTTTCCATTTGAATAAAATTCAAGAATTAAAAATAATCAGAAATAAGTAACAAAATAAAGCCCTGAATTAGGAATCATAATCAAGGAAATCCTTCTCAAACAAACAACAAGGCACGAGAGTTTCTTTACTTAGCACCACTGTATGTGCTGCTGCAAACCAGATATGATTTGCCAAAATTCGTCGAAATTAAATGTTTTGATAAAATTTTACAAATCAAATTTTTACAGCAAAAACGTCTCAAGTCTCGGTATTTCCAACTTCTGGTAGTCTGCTGTGCTTATTCTACTGGGGGGGGGGGCCTCCCCATAAACGGCTTTAAACCCCCGCAAAAATCAACTTTTGCCCTGAAAAAGTTTTCAAAAATTTTCCGGAACCGCCGGAGATTTTAACTCTGAATCCGCTTATCTTCTCACTAAAAACGAACTTTTTTGGCGATGACTATAAAAATAGCGCAATCTTTAGCATCCTTCAGAATAATTTTGAAAAATTTTCGCCCCTCGCAAACCCCGCCCCCCCCCCGAGGGCCCCTCCAAAAATTCTCTAGAATAAGCCCAGGTCTGTTCCAATAAGCTTGCAATAAACTGCTTGCTTTTGAAAAGTTTAATCGCGTGCATTCATTAGCGAAAATTGCTTTAGCGAGAATTGCTTTAGTGAGAAAACGCTCGTTCGTTATTTCATAAGTTGGCTGAAGTGAGAAAGCCCTAAATACAAATTTTGCTTTAGAGAGAAATTGCCGTAGAGAGAATTGCTTCAGAGAGAATTTGCCAAAGAATTATATATTAAAAACAAGGTGGTTGTCCGTTTATCGAAATAATATCTATAAAATAAAGAAGAATATCTATTAAATAAATTAATAGTATCTGTAAATAATACAAATAATACAATAATAATAATTCAATAATAAGTTATAATTTGTTGTTATAATAAGTTACAATAAAATTTTAGTAGTAATAAAAATTTAATTTAGTTTTAAAAGTGAAATACATATACTACTATTGTAATGCTAATCTGATAGTCTGAAATTTTGATTAAAGTTGCAATTGCATCAAAAACGAAATTCATCAAGATCAAATATCGAGCCAACGGAATAGCACTGATGTTTCGATTCTGGGAATTGGAAAAGTTTCCAAAAAAGTACATACCACTTCAGTCGTCTGCCCCAACGTGTTGTAAATTTAACACTCGTTTAATTAATAAAAAAGTTTTGTCCAAAATGTGTCGGTTTGCGCAATAATATTTATCGTAAATTTAGGCCTGCTAATTATATAAAAATTATTGCGGAAATGTATTTATGTAAAACTTTGACGGAGTTTTCATATTGAATTTCAACTGGAAAAACATTTATGTTGTTGCTAGAGCTGGGGCCGGTTCCAAATTTCAAAACCGGACCGGTTCTAGGGTACCGGTTACGGTTCTACATTCCGGTTTCCAGTTCAAAATTTGAAGTGATAACTTTCATTAGCATTTGGTGTAGGTTTTTACTCGGTTTATGCAATCAAAATGAGAAAGCAATACCAATACCATTTCAATCAATTGGATTGAAAATATTAAGCAACTAGACTAGCTTTTTTTAAATTTTCTAAACTAGTTTTAAGTTTGCTACTGTTTAACCTTTTGGACTTCTTGTAGGCATTGAAAAAATTCTGTTCCCAACACTGACACGTTTCTATTCTTGTATTAAGATCGTAACATTTGAGAATGTAAAATGGAAAATGTAAACTGTAAAACCATATATAAGACTAAACGCGCGGAAGCTAAACGGCGGGGAAGCATTAAGGTAGGTCCGGCCCTCGGCAAGTTCACAAACTGTTGCAGAAAATGCACTTATGATTTTTAGCTTTACTTCAAACTCCTCCAATTTTATTCTAACTTTCGGAAAATACAAATTATATGATTACAAAACTTTGCGTAGATTTGACATTTGTAAATTAAAAAATTTTCTAATAAAATGTGTGTATGAAATAACAGTACAAATTCAGCAACCCGTAGCTAGTGTTTGAGGCTGGCCGGGGTTTCACCAGCCGGCTGCCGGCCGGACGATTGCAGGCCGGCCCGGCCGGCTACCGGCCTAGACCAGTGTGCAGTGCATTATAACTGCTAAGATATTTATTTTCGGATGTTATCTTAGAAAAATAGCACAGCATTGCATAAAAAATTAGCAAAACTAGATTTGCAGTCCATTTTAAGCTTAGTTGCTCTATTTTGTAAATTTCTGATTGGTGATTTGTATCCCAGCCGGCCGGCCTCAAACACTACCCGTAGTTAAACGCATTTATTTTGATGAAGTTCATTAATAGAAATTTGCCTTGGTTTTAGCGGATCCGAAAACTTTACTGACTTATAGCTTTTTATCTGTGGAAGCGATTTCATTAATTTATTAATTTATTTAATTAATTTATTAATTTACTTGTTTCAATAGTTACTTTGTTTATTTAATTTATTAATTAATTTTACTTTATAATAATTAATAGTTAGTATTTGAATTTGAAGTGAATTGTCACGAGTCGAAAAATGTGAATCTTAATCTTCATAGATTTCGGCAACTGAAGTTTTCCTCACTAAAGCAATTCTCTCTAGAGCAATTTCTCACTAAAGCAAAATTACAAATTAGAGTTTTCTCTCTAAAGCAATTTTCGCTGCGCTAATGAATGTAAACCAGTTTACTTTCAATGAAACCTGATTCAGAAATGTTTCAAAATTATGTTATAGTAGCCGGCACACACCAGCAAGACTACATGTGTTAAACATAGGAAAAAGTTTTTGTAGATTCGCCAGAATTGGTCGAGTCTGTAATTCCTAGAAAGTTGTTCTACGTAATGTGTGGAAAGTTACTACAGAAGCATCTAAAACATGTACAAAGGGCATAGTCAAACTTTAGGGGAATCCTCCACTTAAACACCCAACTCCTGGGGGGGGGAAGAAAACTTTAGTTTCACAAAATCGGAAGAGATTGCGTGATACCGAATTTCACTATATTTCACTTGGCCAAGTGATAAAAATCCTAAAACGAACAAGATCGACATTTACACCATATTAACACAAACTTTATTAATTAAAATAACAAAAACGAACCTGTTCACGTCTGGAAATTTTGAAGGCAGCCGCTAGTCTATCACCAGACTGACCCATAGTTTCATTGGATGAAAATTCAGCAATTGCCGGCAGCTAAATAAATAAATATATATATATATATATTAGGGATGCACCGGGGCCTGGCCCCGGCCCCGGCCCCGGTAGTCAGGCCCCGGCCCCGGCCCCGGTGGTCAGGCCCCGGTACCTGCCGGGGCCAAAAATTAGCAAAATTTTGTAAATTTTTGACATTTTTTGACCAAAATTTTGAATTTTCGAAAGTCAAAAAGTGTTACAAATCGTTTGTTTTCGCGCTGATATGAATGAAAACAACTATAGTAACGTTTGTGTGTCACACATTTTTGCAAAATTTAAATTTTCAAGAAAATTTTTGAAAATTTTCGATTTGGACCCCCAATTTCTAGGCCCCGGCCCCGGTAGTCAGGCCCCGGCCCCGGCCCCGGTGGTCAGTCCCCGGTACCTGCCGGGGCCAAAAATTAGCAAAATTTTGTAAATTTTTGACATTTTTTGACCAAAATTTTGAATTTTCGAAAGTCAAAAAGTGTTACAAATCGTTTGTTTTCGCGCTGATATGAATGAAAACAACTATAGTAACGTTTGTATGTCACACATTTTTGCAAAATTTAAATTTTCAAGAAAATTTTTGAAAATTTTCGATTTGGACCCCCAATTTCTAGGCCCCGGCCCCGGCCCCGGTACCGGGGCCAAGGTGGCCCCGGCCGGGGCCACGATGAGGTCCCGGCCCCGGTAGTGGCGGCCCCGGTGCATCTCTAATATATATATATATATACAAATAATGAAAATGCTCCTCCGGAGCATGAAAAAGTAATATGGGTGGTGGTGAGGTTGTAAAATGAAGAGAGGACTAGTCTTAAAAATGCTTAATATGGGGGCTAGGTTCAAAAAAGAAGAGGACTAGGTTGTGGGCAAATTAATATGGGCACAGCTTCGCCGAGCAACCCATATTCGCGAACTGAAAAAGTTATACACA
>JASAND010014541.1:0-25812 GCA_030248195.1 Trissonchulus latispiculum
CCAGTTTGCTCGCTTAGCTTCCAGGATTTGATGCTTCAGCTTTCGGTCGGCGTTCTTCCATTCTGCTCTATCTTCCTCCGTTCTGGATTGAAGAAATGTCCATTTCTTTTGCCTAACGTCTTTCATCGTGGCTGTCAGCTCTTCATTCCACCAGCATTTCGGCTTCCGTCTTCGGTTTCTGGGAATATTTTCTTCTGCCGAGGTGATTATGGCCGCCGTGAGTGCTTTGTTGAGTTGGTGAACCGTGGGGAATGCTGGCATTCTTTCCAGCTGCTGGTCCAGGGAATTCCGAAAACCGCTCCAGTTTGCTTTTTCGAAGCAGTAGAATTTCTTGACAGGTGGCTTGCCAACTGCTACTGCTAGCGAAAGATCGCACATAATCGGCTGGTGGTCCGACAGCGGAGCCTCCAGAACCTGCCAATTGAATCTTCCACCCCAGGAGTGGTGCAGTAGCGTGACATCCGGACTGGATTTACCACCGGTTTGAGGATTGATTCTGGTCGGCGTGCCGTCATTAGCTATGCAGAGGCCCGACGAAAGGGCCCAGTCTTCCAGGCTATCTCCCAGCTGATCTTGAGGTTGGAGCACATCCCAAGAGGGAGAGTGGGCATTGAAATCGCCGGCTATAACGGCCCTGCCGTTATGATTGAGGAAGCTGGGGTCGAAGTTTTGACGGCGCTGATCAACCCCGTCGTTGATGATAGGGGGGACATAGATGTTGGTCAAAGCGACTGGACCGGATTTCGTCTGAATATGGACAAGCAGGACATCTGTGGTTGTGTCCGTGGGTGACAGGAGGTATCTGTCTTCCACGGAATAGCCGATGCCTTTCCTGATTAGGGTTGCAACCCCACCACCAACCACCTGGTTTGCCTGCCTTCCCGTAGTACGGTGTCTGTGGATTTCGTCGAAGTCTTTCAGCCCGATCTTGTCTTCCGGTTTTGTCCAGGTTTCTTGGAGCATGATAATGTCGGCCTGCATATCCTCGGCCAGTTTCTACAGGAGGGGCCTCTTTTTGCCGACCGCTCCAACATTCCACTGTAGCACTCTCAAACAGTTTCTGCCCTTGGGGTCAGGCTTGACCCCTCGTGTGCACAGCCATACTGGATCAGGAGGGTGAGCCGGTAGGGGGAGGATTGATTAGGCGATTGGGTGTATGAGTTCTGACTACCAGGTATCCCTGGGCATTTAGGGCAATGGTAGGAGTTGATTTCCTGCGGGGAAAGAGCAGCCAGGTCCCGTGGACCCAGGCCCGCACAAACACCACTGTGTACCCACATCTTACAGAGAGTACACCGAATTGAGTACCCACTGTACCCCACACCTTTACCACAGACCGCGCAGGGCCAACGGGGCGGCCCGGGCCTGTTGGTGGGCGGGCGGGGACCTGGATTCCGTTCCACATCACCGGCAAGAAGTAGTAGGAGGGCCAGATATGCCGGTTTACCCGGCCCTCCTAGGAAAAACCCGACCTTCCGTTGAGGTTCTTCGCTTCTGGGAAGGGTAATAACCACGGTTGTGAAGCCCAATTTGTTGAAAGCCACTCCACTGCGGCAAAGCGGACTTCTTCGGAGCAGACGAGGATACTCTCATCGTGTTCAGCGACCCCGATTTACTATATAAGGGCAAGCTTTCAGGCAGTTTCAAATTGTCTATTTCAAGTTACAGAGCGTACTGCGGCTGCAGCGCCGCAGCGCAGTACGATAGCAGCACCGCACAGCGACGAGGATACTCTCATCGTGTTCAGCGACCCCGACTTACTATATAAGGGCAAGCTTTCAGGCAGTTTCAACTTGTCTATTTCAAGTTACAGAGCGTGCTGCACGGTGCTGCGGCTGCAGCGCCGCAGCGCAACACGATAGCAGCACCGCACAGCGACGAGGATACTCTCATCGTGTTCAGCGACCCCGACTTACTATATAAGGGCAAGCTTTCAGGCAGTTTCAACTTGTCCATTTCAAGTTACAGAGCGTGCTGCATGGTGCTGCGGCTGCAGCGCCGCAGCGCAGCACGATAGCAGCACCGCACAGCGACGAGGATACTCTCATCGTGTTCAGCGGCCCCGATTTACTATATAAGGGCACGCTTTCAGGCAGTTTCAAATTGTCTATTTCAAGTTACAGAGCGTACTGCGGCTGCAGCACCGCAGCGCAGTACGATAGCAGCACCGCACAGCGACGAGGATACTCTCATCGTGTTCAGCGACCCCGATTTACTATATAAGGGCAAGCTTTCAGGCAGTTTCAACTTGTCCATTTCAAGTTACAGGGCGTGCTGCACGGTGCTGCACCTGCAGCGTCGCTGCGGCTGCGGCATCGCAGTGCAGCGCAATAGCGGCACCACACGGAGAAGCAAACATGCCAATCGTGTTCAGCGACCCCGATTTACTATATATGGCTGCCACAAAAAGGCCAAAGATAGCCGTTTTTAGCGACTTTTCCCAACTTTGACCCTGGGCGAGGAACCACAGGCGCCATGCAGCCCGAGGGTCACATCCGTCGGTTTCGGCGATATACTCATCGTTTTCAGCGACCCCGATTTACTATATATGCGCACCACCAAATGGCCGAAAAACGCTATTTTAGACGACTTTTTGACAATTTTCTATGTTGGGGCCTCGAAAAATTTCTAAGTCCAAACGATTCGCAACCCCATGTTTGACAGTCTGTAGAAACCGCTAGGAGCCGAATTGGACCAAAATAATCAATAGTGAACAGGTTCATGGTTTCGCTAACAAGATAATAATAGGTAAAAGTTACCATCATAAGGCATATGAAAAATCAGTGTGCTAGAAAATGTACCAAAAGCGTAAAGGAGAAACATTAGAGAAAAAACCCCACTTAGAAAGTAGGTCTGAAAAGTGAAAATTTTCAAAGTTCATTTTTTCCGGGCAAGTTTGGTATCGTTCGAAAGCTCTTGGCCTGGAGATTTCAAAAACGTAAATATTAGCTCTTAATTCCTTACCGTTAATTAGTTATGCCTAATTAAGCATTTTGAAAACACGCAATGTACCTTTTTGGCTCATATTATGGGGCGCTCTCCGAGCTGCCCCATGATAATATATATACTTAAATTAGACCTTTATTATCATTATGCGTTATCAGCTCAGAATTTAACTTCTTTAAGACTTTACCTACGTGGCAGTTAGAGTGATATTAGGTCTTAAATGATAGTACGGACTTAAAGGGGGGCTACGAATTTAAAGTTAGATGTTAGAAAAGCTAGCTAGTTTTCTGCCGTATAAGGTTTGATGCAAAATAGTTTAAAGTTTCAAAGAATTCCACGCAGCGTTGCGTCCTGTGGAGCCTTCGCAAGCTGGTGATGTAGGTCTAGAAACTCGACATGGCATGCATACAAACTTCTGTGCGCCCTGAACGCTATGTGCCAGGTACCGAGCCCAAATTTTGCAGAGATAGTTCTGACATGATGGGCACTGGATATCCGGATATTCGGATAATTTTTATATCCGGATAATATCCGATTTGAGAAAAATATTCTTATATCTGGATATCCGTGTACATTACAGCCAAAGTAATGAAAAATTAGCAAATTTTTGACAAAATTTCGAAAATTTTAAAATATTTTTCAATAATTCCTTTCAAAATATTTTGGAAACCAAAGTTGCGGCTTGGTTGCATGATAGACATCACAGCCTGCCGAAGAGTTGACAGAAAAATTGAAAATTTAACACCAAAATAGAAAAATTTTCTTGAAATCAAGTTTGGAATAGGCGGCTAACCGGATATCCGGATATCCGTTAACGCAAGATAGGCGGATATCCGGATATGAAAAAATATCCGGAGCCCATCACTAGCTTTGATATCGTGTAAAATAATCTCCAGACCAATCTGGGGTTTTTAGGCAAAAATAAGTGCCCCCCCCCCTCCCCACTAGTGGGGGGAGGTCCAAAAGTGGGGGGGGAATGAAATGGGCTAGAAATGCCAAAAATACAGTATAAAAGCCTGTTTTCTACATATGTTGCTATAACTAAGCTTAAAAGTGCTCAAAAATTGATTGTGTACCGAAATAGACGATTTGTAACCATAAAATTCCGGCGAAGCTGGAAAAATTTTGAAAATTTTGACCAAAAGTCCTAAAAATTTGGCAATTTCTGGGCACCTTAGGGTGAGTGGGGGGGAAGCCAAAAAAGTGGGTGGGGGGAAAGAGTGGGGGGCGGCCCCCCAACCAACCCCCCCCCCCCCAGTAAAAGCACCCAGCCAATGTATACTTTTCTGTGCGATACGACCAAAGTCCGAAAAAATTGGGCGTGGTAGGTCCACACGGGTGGAGGGAGGTTAACCAACTTACTGATGAAAATAACGTAAGAACACATTATTTACTAATTAGGGTAAAACCGGGCAATAAGGGACAGCAATTTTTTCCGGCTAATAAGGGACATCATTTTGAAAATATTGTTGCAAGTGCATTGTTGGCCAACTGCTATCATTTTTTGAACACGTGACTGAGCACGTGACGAGCTTTGCAATGAATTTTGAATGACGAAAATAAGCCCAACCAATCAAAAGTTATTTGCTCTTTACTTTTCTGTCCCTTATTACCTTCACGAAAAATCTGTCCCTTATTACCCGGTTTTACCCTAATTAAGAATGTATGGTATTCATTTGACTTATTTCAAGATATATTACGCTTTGTGCGTACTACTTACCAGGCTTGCCTGGAAATACTCTCTACTTTACTCTTACCTGTCTCAGCAATGAGGTCAGGGTCTATGTTTTTTGTTTGCATGTAAACACTAAACAACACGTGTGAATGGGACCACAGGGCAGAAACGCTTTTCAATTCCTTTTCAATCAGGGGGCCCAAAAAACCTAAAGCTGCAACTAGTATGTCGGTACGCCACTGACGACGCCCGCCGAATATTAGTATCAGTCTGGCAGAGTGGTCAGCGAGTGAACGCACCTAACTTGTATGATTGTGTTTGTAGCACATCGTAGTGAGTGATTCACATGTGTTATCCATCGTATCCTCAGTTTTTTGGGTAGCAAGCATGTACAGGGTAATTGCAACCCAAGGATATTTTATGCATGTATCAATATTATGTCACTTATTGGCCTATATATATATGTATGTTCTTGAATTGGTACCTATCGTTCTAACTTTTCTCTTTAATGTCTTATGAACTGTGTTGCCTAATTCCTAATACCTAAGGTGCCCAAATTTTCTCCAAGTCTCTGCCTCAACTTTTGTGAAAATCACTTGATTCCGTTAATCTCTGCGTTCGCAGTGCTAGATTACGTTATCGATATTGTTGCTGTGATTTGGTGGCATTTCGAAGATGTGAGTAATTACTCCAAACTACTTTGGCAGAATCATCTTACACTTTGCCCATTACAAGCCAGTAATTGTACCAAGATGTGCAGGATGTTAGGTCACTAAGCCTCACTGCAGTGTTCAGAAATGCTAGAGTACTTTGTGCTGTAATGGCCGAGTGGTAAGGTGTTCGACTGAAGATCTGACGGTCCTAGGTTCGAACCCCTGCTGCCACAAGGCTTTCACAAATCCCCTTGAGCAAGGGACTAAGCACATATCGGTTCCCCGTGGGCTCCAGCCAACCCAGCTGTCTATCCTTAACTGGTCGGTAAATGGGTACCACTGCGGTGGGAAGGTAACAGGAGTCTGTGTTGTGGCGTAATGCCTGACGAAGGGCTGGCCCCCCTTCCACAGATGTAGTCAACATTAGAGTTGTCGCTCCTGGCTTCGGGCTGTGAATCCGGAGATAAGCACCGGCACCCTATAACCTTCTGTAGGTTGGAGTTCTCTCCAGGGGTCACTTTACCTTACTTTTTCGATGTAAGGGTAACGATCGCTCCAAAAAGCTCTGAGACAGTTGTATGCGTGTCATGTCGAAAAACAGATTTGATTTTGGATTCAGCAGGTCAAATAACCCCTGTAAGATCCTTTTCGGCAAAATCGGGGACAAAAAAATTTTTACCTTATTTTTACTGCGCTTAGCTAGCTTTTCAAGCCTAAAAATATACGTTACCTCTTCACTAAAAGTTAGCTAGCACGCAAACCGGAAAACCAAAACTCTCGAAACTCATGCCAGACCTGGCGCTCACTCCCCCAGAATCCCGATTTTTCCGGTTTCCTGTACTTGTGAATGTATAGCGCGGCGGGATATAAAAACCCAAATTTTCGAGTTTTGCCTGTAACTTTTCTATTAAGCGACAAATCGAAAATCTAACGATAACTACCATGAGGTCTTGGGAAGAGCTTCAAAATGAGCCATAAAACATCTCTAGCACTTACGGTTGGTGAGAAATTTTCGACCAAACCGATGGGAAAAACCCTTGGGCGGGAAAAACCCTGCCGAAATTTTTGCTGGAAGCATGCCAGAACATTTTTGACTATACCATTCGAAAGGGCGGGTCATTTTTAGTACATCTGCATCAAAAATATCAATAATTTTTGCAAAAATTTATGTCAAATTTTGTATGTTTAACACGCAAACATAGGCAAATTTTGGAAATTTTTGAAATTTGCTTAATTTCTGCAGTTTTAACATCCTATCACATAGAAAACGTGTTTTTATTGCATTTAAAGCGAAACCCGACCTATTTTAGTAAAAAATTGGCGATTTTTGCTGAAATTGAAAAATTTGGCTTGTTTCAGCACCATGTCAGATTTTGGCCGCCTTGACTACACATAGAAGGTTGAACCAAGGTAAAAACTATACCAAATTAATCAGAAGGCTCTATTGAGCTAAAATGCATGAAGTTTTCCTCTGGGCCCATTGGCTCTCTCCTGTTCGGACTAAGACTTCGGCCTTAGTGACTGCAGGCAGGCGTTTTTCATTATGTCTTTATGATTAATGCCTTGTATCCTTCGTGGATCCGCCCTGCTGGCCCGCGTTTACCTCATTTTCTTGATGTAATTTGTATGGTCTGAGGTATTTTACCAAGCATTCTTTGAAATAAGCAAAAGCGCTAAGGCTCAGTACGTTTTTGTGCACGCAAATGATGCATTAACAGGACAAACTGCGCCAATTTGGGTATTTCGAACTCATTTATGGTGTTCCAAAAACTGTGTTTATAGTGACAATCTCCCTGGGCTTATTTTAGGGAGTTTTTTCTAAAGTGGTTTGCTTCTTGGAGGCCCCTAGAAGTCCGAGAGGCAAGGAATTTGGGGAAGGGGAGAAAATTTTTCTAACGGTATGCTAAAAATAACGCCATTTTTCTAGCAAATATACACTGTTAAAGTTGATTTTTTGCAAAAATAGGCAGATTTAATGGTCAAAAATGCAAAAATTGAGTAAAAACAAGTTCCGGTGACGCTGGAAAATTTCAAAATTTGGCCATCAGATCAAATTTTTCAGGGCAAAGTTTAGTACAAAAGGGGTCACCCTCTGGTGGGGGAACGGATTTTAAGGGGGGTCGTTTATGAGGGGAGCCACTAGAATAAGCTCAGTCTCCCTAGAATAGAATTGTTTATTTAAGTTAGAATTGTTTATTTAAGTACCTAGTCAGTCTTACCGCAGTTCCTTGAAAACACTCCTGTAAATCATGCTGGAAAGCTGCATACATCTAACAACGGTTGCTATTGTTGTAATCGCTGGTAGGACCAGTAGCACAGCGGCGGATCTATCAACTAGCCAATTGCATACTGGATAATATCCTGGCGTGGGTTCGGTTGAAATATGCCAGGATTTGTATTCTATTGTTGGCTTGTGCATTTGCCACATGATTAGAACTATACAGATTTGACCGAATACCAGTCCCAAGCATATGTTTATTCTGTCGATTTCGTTGACTGGTCTGCGTTGATGAAACAAGTCTAATTGAACGTATGCCTCCGTCTGAAAAGCAAACTCAGAGTTATCTGTATTAGTTGGAAAAATGTATTTGTGACTCTGCGCCGAGATGGATAGATGGCTAAAGCTTTCATCCGCTCATTCTACGATTAGTGCTACTAAGTCACTTCGCCATAAAGTTTCTTAAATCCCCTAAAGCAAGGGTCTAAATTTCTAAGCGTGTCTTTGGTAAGGCATAAGAAATCCTCTCGCAGAACCTGAACGTGTAAGTGTTTTGAAGGCACATCTAACTAAACTGCTGATGTTTGTTATGTACCTTCCATTTCAGTGTTCCTGCTTCGCAAGATTTGTGCCGGCTACGGAGCATAGCTCCTCTTTAAGCCCAGTTTACACCACCAAACTTTCGCAAGAAAAAAGCCAAAAGAAAAACTAACTGCTTAGTTCATTGTTCAGAGAGAGATAAAAGAGTGTTTGTTTGTTTTGTT
Source organism: Trissonchulus latispiculum (assembly GCA_030248195.1). NCBI lineage: Eukaryota > Metazoa > Nematoda > Enoplea > Enoplida > Ironidae > Trissonchulus > Trissonchulus latispiculum. The sequence continues at coordinate 8,257 of JASAND010014541.1, forward strand.
TTGGATTCTCCACTTAGCTTTAATTAGCTACTGTTGAGGAATTTTTCTAACTTTCCTACACCTAGTCATCACTCTCTCTTTGGTTGTCGTGCTCACACAGAATCTCATTAAAAGGATATCACTGTTCTGCGGTACTGATCTAAGGCTTTCTCAGCATGCTTGTTAAGGAGGTGATTCCTTGGAGAAAAGAAGCCATTTCATATCAAAATGTAGCTTAAAATTTTATTTTTTTCGTGAATACAATGAAACTAATTTTTGGTTTTCCAAAAATTTTTTACTGATGGTATGGGTACTGATGCAGGCCTGATGCAGGCCAACTTATACACACCGTACACTATTACTTGCCTCTGTGAGACCTTCAGCTCAAGAAGCAATGGAGCATTTGATTTTTTCGAAAATGACAAGTGTTGTATGCCAAATAAGTAAGTTGGCTACATCTCACGATACAGAAAATCTAGAAAGTTGTTTCAAAAGCAAAAATGCAGAACTCAACTTGCTCTTTCCGACGAATATGGTTATAAATATGCAGCTGTTTGTTGCCCAACTGTCAGAAATTGGCAAAAATTACCCTGAACGGAAATGTAGAATTTTTGAAACGGGATTTCGCAGAAGGTATTAGAAGGCAGAATGAACTTATTTTAGAAATCTTCATAGAATTGCATCTTGATTTAAGCTTCAAACCAATGATACATGCCCAAAAGGAATCGCCACCTTAAGTAACAGTGCCAGCAAAAGTGTAACATAAGTATATATGTCTCGTTACACGAGCAGGCTCATTCAGACCTCTCTTTTGAACTTTCATACCTCGGGCCTTTGGTTTTAACGTTACCTGAGAGGGCCTATCATTTCTTTAACACTCACTAAGGTGCAATGAACTCTGCATGTAAAATACGCATATGTACATGACTCCAATTTATATAACTGTAAACATTGAATCTAACGCCAGTCGGTTGTGCCAAAGGTCAACTATATCAAAGACACCGCTATTAGAGTTTCACACGTACATTATAATGAAATTGTTAAAAAGTTTGGCCAAAAATTGCCTTCTAAGCAGAATTTTGAAAGCAGCAAAATGTTTTAGCACAAAGTGCTGGGAATTGAAATATACTGGAGATAAGTTTTTATTTCTTTGACAAGACTACAGTGCCTCTAAAGAAGTTAATAGTTTCCGAAAAGTTAGATGCAGTTAAAATATTTGAAAGCTGAGAGCTAAATTTTCGTCTCAGATGCCGAAGAAGTACATAGCTTAAAATAAGAAAATAAGTAGTCAACTTTCAAGCTTTTCTGATCCTGTAAAATTCAGTTTTTTCTATAAAAAATGTTGTTAAAAATCCATCCTTCGTCATGACAACACTACTTCTGTTTACCAATTTTTTGAGAAGATATACCCAAAGGTAACTAATTTCCGACAACATCTCAATGGGCTGTAGCCTTTTCTGTAATGAGGTTACTCTTCAAATGTGTAAGCTTGTTAAAGTTTTAAATCGGTGAATAGTGCCCGCCTTCCTTCAATTATATACCAATTGGAATTTTAAAATAGAAAATTTTAAAATTTCGTTAAAATAAATATAGAAATTTACAAAACTGCATTTTTAGTACACACAAAATAACAGAATGTGAAAAAATCAAAAACATGAAAACAGAAAATAAAGCATCTGCCAGATGAGTTGTAGGAGTCCTATTTATGCCTTAGTTCTAAATCTGGGGCAGACGCAACGGACGTCATCTTGTACAAAACAAGCTGATCTATAGGTAAAACAGCTCTGATATGTCCTTAGTTTCTGAAACAGGTGTCGGTTTGACCTTTCTCGGAAGTGTTAATCTCTTTTAACAATTTTATTATATTTCAAAACATTTCATTCATTCATGAAACTCTCTAATAACTGTGTCTTTGATATAGTTGACCTTTGACACAAGCGACTGGCGTTAGATTCAATGTCATGTACATATGCGTATTTTACATGCAGGGTTCATTGCACCTTAGTGAGTGTTAAAGAAATGATAGGCCCTCTCAGGTAACGTTAAAACCAAAGGCCCGAGGTATGAACGTTCAAACGAGAGGTCTGAATGAGCCTGCTCATGTAACGCGACATATATAGCTGTTTTCTCGCTTACCTTTGCCCATGTACACACGGACTGGAGAGCTGTGATTATACTGTGAAGTACGAACATGACATAGCATTGTACGGGACTACGATCTATCAGCCATCCTAGTGGTAGTAGTATATGTGCTGCTGACGAAAGGGTAAGAATAACACTAAGGTGCTTTTGCACCATTTGTAGTACTGGACTAGTCTTCCATTTAAGGATAATAACTGCTAGACCACTCAATGCCAGTAGAAATCCCAATAATATGAAAGCCAGAATGGGCTGGAAAATGAATTGTGCTTCATATGTAGTGAAAATTCGCATTTTACACGTTTGATCAGTATCTTCGACTTCGCAACCTGCAAGATAGAAACAGTATCTATATTTGCGGTATAGGTTCATAGATTTAGGTTACAGATTAGGCAGATGTTTTGAGAGAATGGGGAAACGAAGAGTGCTAGGCTTGATTTAAAATTGAATAAAAAAACCAACAGAATTTCTTATTATCTTTATCTTGTCTTACGTTTTCAATAGGAGGATAACCTGTGTCTTGATCAGGGTATTTTTTAGGGATTTTTTTCGGGGAGGGGGCTTCCCGGGGGGGGGCCGGGCCCGGGGGGGGGGCGGGCCCGGGGGGGGGGGAAAGATTTTTTCCAAAAATGAGCCAAAAAATGGTATTTTTTGGCGTATTTTGCATGGTGAAACTCAAAAAGTGCTCAAAAATGCCAGGATTTAAGCTAAAAATAGCTATTTTTACGAAAAAATCTCCGGCGAAGCCGGAAAATTTTTGAATATTGGCCTATTTTTGGCAAAAATTTGGGCCTCCAAAAAATCCGGGGGGGGGGAAGCAAAAATCCCGGGAGGGGGCGATTTCGGGGGGAAGGCATTTTCGGGGAGGAAGGTCAATTTCGGGGGGGGGTCCGCCCCCCCCCCCTGTAAAAATACCCTGTCTTGATGTTTAGGTGCAGGGACCATCGCTTTCGGCGACCACCTACAAACGGGGCACGGTCGATTATTGTAGTCAGAGTACCGCTTTCTTGTAATGACAAAGAGAAAAGAAGCTTAGTGGCTTACTTTTGTTAGTAATAATACAATTATGTATACTTGCTTACTCTTTGTAGCACTCTTTCGAATAATAGTTACCTGTGCAGCTATAGCAGCATGTTCCGCTCCTCAGTTTTTTAGTGAAATTATTCTTTCCACAGTTTGACTGGTCACAGGCCGCCTGTTTCTGTCTGTACCAATTCATTCTTTCAACAGGAATAGTTGGTTTCCGAAATAGGGTTATATTTTCCGTTTTGGAGGTATAGTTACCAATTTGATTCCATTCCAGCTTATTCGCTCCAGTTATCTTGCATTGATATATGCCGTAGTCGTGCTGCATTTCTCGCTGCCCACGCATTGCACGGATTAGCTCTTTTCCAGACATGTTTCCCAAAAATTCGCTACAAATTTTGTTCTCCTTCCCGCAGTATTCTTTGTGCAGACGTAGTATGGCATAGGCTACGCGCATAACACTGTCTATGATGTATTGTGCGTCCACAAATGACGACTTATGATTTTGTGTCAAGATTTCGTCCCCCGTGCATGAACTATTCCAATTGTTAGCGTCTTCTGCTCCAAGACTGCAGTGGTTTTCTTCGGCCACCAGTTCAGCAAAATAATGATTCTTGTGGCGGATCTGATCTATTGTAACCTTTGTCAAGTATTCCTTAAAGATATCAGTTACATTGCTGTCCTTGAGCTGCATGATGGGCAGTGGTTGAGTTGTGATGACTTTATCCATTCCCTTGTATACTTTTCCATCGTCTTCTCCAGAGCTCCAGCCATCGGAACCAATTATTATCAGTTGCTTTAGCATGTCTGGCCTCAACAGTTGGAGTTGACGAATTGCTTCCTTTCCTCGGAGATGATTTGCTATGACGAGTAGAACGTTGGTTGATGATGCAGCTGCAATAGCAAGCAAGCAAACACTATACTCATTCAGTTGGCACTTGAACGGGATTTTGCAGAGCTAACCGAACTGAAAACAGAAACACTGCAAAAAGTTTGCCTTTGTGGCATTTTCGCTCCCTAGATTCAAAAACCAGGGTATTTTTTACAGGGGGGGGGGCGGGCCCCCACCCGAAAATGACCTCCCCCCCGAAACTGCCTTCCCCCCCCCCGAAATCGCCCCCTCCCGGGATTTTTGCTCCCCCCCCCCCCGGGATTTTTTGGATGGCCAAATTTTTGCCAAAAATAGGCAAATTTTCAAAAATTTTTCGGCTTCGCCGAAGATTTTTTCGTAAAAATAGCTATTTTTAGCTTAAATCCTGGCATTTTTGAGAACTTGTAGAGTTTCACCATGCAAAATATATACGCCAAAAAATACCATTTTTGGCTCATTTATGCAAACCCCCGCCAAAATTTCTTGCCCCCCCCCCCCGGGCCGGGGGGGGGGCAACCCGGGAACCCCCCCCCCCCCCCGATAAACATCCCTTAAAAATACCCTGAAAAACGTCCCTTTCAAAAGATTTTATAAAGCTGGGCTTATTCTAGTTGGGGGGGGGAGGGAGGTGGGGACAAAGCCCCATAAACGACCCCCATATTCGCGCAGTTTTCCCTCAAAAACCAGAGGATGCTCCTTTTGGTACCTAATGTTGCTCTGAAAACTTGGCTCGGAGGGCCAAAGTTGTAAAAGATTTTTTGACCACTAAATCTGCCTATTTTAAGACAAAAATTAACTTTTACAATATATATATATATATATATATATATATATATATGCCATACAAATTGCTCTATTGTTAACTTATTTTCAGTTTGGCCCCCCCACATTCCTTGCCCCTCGGACTTTTGCGGGGGCCCCAAGAGGCTCTCCCAAGAAAATCCCTAGAATAAGCCCAGTACGGTAATCTTGTCATTCCTAGCAAAGGTGATTGAGCCTCTTCGGACAAAATTTATCTCGAAAGGAGGAAAGTAAGATTGATACTTACCTATTTGGTTAAGCATTAGTTTCCAGTTAACTTTTCCAGTGCTAGGAATGGGGACAGATCTTTCAATGCATATTTTTCCACATTCTTCTACCTTCTTTTGGAGTTCGTTGAACATAAACGATCCGTAGTCAGAATTTTCATACAGTACTTTGATTCTGGTGAAGGATAATTTGTGTATAAGATGGTACAGAGCCTTGGCCTGGTAATCATCAGTAGACATGCTTCGAAGGAAATTCGTGTAGTTATCTAGCATAACGGCAGTAGCCAGCGGTGCAAATATGGGCACGCAGTAGTCTTCGTTGATGGCGCTTACGTACATGGCTGTCTCACTGTAGAATAGGCCAGAGATAGCCACCAAGGGATTTTTAGTATCATTGAAAATGGTTGTATTGCATATGCTACGTTCGGATCGAAATAGGTTTATGCTGGCCGTATAAAATTCAGCCATAATGTAGCAGAAGGGATACAGTTGCAAGTCTAGGCGAAATCCCAGTGTCTTAAATTCTGGAATCTCAGTGTTGGCATACTCAGCCGCGAAACGATAGGCTTCTCCCAAGATATTTCCGAACGTTGAAATGTTCTTCCGGCCGCAAGTCCAGCTATTAGCATTTTCGTCTGATGCAAACGTTGAATAGGGCGTAAAAAAGGCCGCCATTTTGAAGGTTTTTATCGATTGACTGCAACATGTCAGTGCACATAAGCACAGTAGCAGCTTGACTAGCGTTGACATGCAAAAGAACGGTCATCAAAATATTGTAATAAAAATACTCATAATAGTTCATGGGAAATACAGTAAATACATATGTTTTTCCAATTCTACATTATTAACAGATGTGAATTCTTGCAGTAAAAAGTGAAGATAAAGGATAACCTTGCTTGCAACAACACGTTGGTCACAGATTCGTACAGTCTTGTGTAAATAGCACAGCCTATGTTGAAATGTCTAAATTGCTGATTGCTGTGATTTGCGCAAACCTGATAGGGTGTTTATTCAATGAATTGGGATGTTTGTTTGTCATCGTTAGGCGTTTTATGACTACACTTCAAATTAATTTTATGGCGCTAAATCCTTTGGTTAAGTGCTAATTTTCGGTTCAAGCGTTAGAGCACTTTCCTTTAAATTTCTTCTTAGCTTTATTGCCGTAGTCAGATTGTAGTAGTTGAGAGCCAGAAGGGTCTTGGCGGCACTTTATTAGTCGTAAATGCAAATACGGATCTCTTTACCATATACCTAGTTTGGCTTATCGAATTATGTACTTGTCACGTGAATTCCGAAAGGTTGAAAACAGAATTTACAGAATTTTATATATGCAGGTGTAAACTGCTAGAAACTAGAAATCGAAACTAGAAAGTTATTATAACTGAAACTTGAATTTCGGTCTTGGGCCCTTTTGGGTAGCTACGTTTCTGTTTGGATTCCTAATTGCTGCCTTTCACAGTGAGGTTACGGTGGGTGGTTGCAGTCATGTTTAACATCTTTGATGGCCTAATACTGCAAAATAATGCCTTGCTTCTATTGCTTGGTTCTTACTTTTGATATACATATATTACTGATTTTATAGACTAGTTTTCTGCTTTTTTAGTATTTTGGCCTTAATGAAGCTTCTGGAACATGGATTGTCGACACGTGATGAGCGATTACTACAAATTATGATAAAGGACTCTAATAGCACCAGTTTTGCAAGTCCAATGAAAACTCGATCTGCTAAGAAAAGTATGTTGACGAGTAGCCACTTTAGTTCATTGCAACACAGTCCATACTAGTTCAGTTCACAGAACCTACTGTATGATGTTGGTTTGGCATCCTTAGATTTATGTATGCAACATATTTTAGGCGAAAAAGTTGTGGGCGGGGGAAGTGGGTGCCTCCATTGGTGGATGGTGAACCTAAAGGTGGGGTAAACGAAAACCAAAAATGCAATCCAATTAGTCTGTTTTTATGCTGGCTGCTAGAACAAAGCTAGAAAGTATATACGTAAAAATTTAATTTGATTGCCCAAATTAGCAATTTTATTCGACAAAATTGCAGTGAAAACGAAAAATTTGAATTCTGGTAAACTGGTAAATTCTGGTAATTTGAATTCGGAAACCTTAAGGAGACCCAAAATGAGGCGGGGCCGGGTAGATTTTGGAGGGAAGGGTTTGTGTGAGTTGTGGGGTGCTTCCTCCTCCGTTCCATCTACTGGAAGTAAGCGCACCGCAAATTATACCACCGTTTTTATGTTATTTTTAGAAACCGAAGCCACGCAAAATGTGACGGTCCTTGTGAAGATTTTCAAACTTCTGATAGCCGAGTTAACCTCTATTCTGGAGAAAAAGGATGCTAATGCCAGTTATTATGAAGTACGCTTTTTGTTTGTGTTAATGTCTTGTTTATTTGGCTTCCAAACCAAGAGTACATAAGTGTAGGGAATAAAACCCTGGTGCCAGATTCACGATTGACTGACCGTCTAATTGCAGGTTTTTGTCAAAGGTGTGCGATGTCCAAGGAATAATAAAGTGAATTTGCAGTTGTCTATTGATTAGGGCTAGGTATTCGCTCGCTTGAAATGAGATAAAAATCCCTAGATTCAAAGATTATTTACTCTCACATCAAAATAATTCACAACAGTTTCCAAAACCAAACTTGGCCAAAGTATAAAAATACAACTAAAGTAGAACTCACAAAATGGCAGAAACTCTACTAACTACCCACCGACTACCCACAGGACCAACAAGACACCAACTAACTTGATCCGCCATTTTTGAACCGGATCATCACTATGAGTCATATTTGAGCTATGAAATTAGCTAACGGTAATTTTACGTTGATTGTTCATGAAACATTTCAATTTAGGTTGGAACTTATCTACCGTATACTTAGGCTTAGCTCACGCGTTTATCCTATACTCTACAAAATACCCCCTCTTGCCGCCGCCCGCCCCGGCGCGGCGTGTCCACCGAAATTAGTACAGGGGTTAGACCAATTTTAGATGCTAAAATTTTCGGTTGCGCAACCTAGGTGAAATGTTAGAGAATAAAACAGAGTTATAAGGAGCAAAACTAAAAACGTTGACACACCGCCACGTATCCGGGCAGACTTTTCGTGCCACCAGGCACACTACCAACTATTAGGCGCCTTTTTAAACGAAACTAATCGGCTGCCCCCGATCAACCCACTGGGGGAAACGATCCCCGACCAACAAAACCAACAAACATACAGACACGATTACCGCACCGGAACGAGCAACACAAGACGAGGGACAATATAACACAAAATTTCAGCCTAACTAGTAAGCCTAAACACAATCCTAACTAAGAAAACATACAAAGAGATTTATTATGCAACAAAGCAAAACTAAACACGAAGATTATGTAGTACAACAAAATAAGGCACTATATATGGGCCAACAAAATTAAAGTATCATTTTAAAAGCTGCAAAATTAAATGCCATGTTATGGAACGTATAAAAAACAACCAAACATCAAAAAATAAACAAAATACAGTACACCACAGCACCAGAAGCTCAGTGTTCGTGGGAGTGCGAGGAAAGGACATCAACTGGTTCAAAATCATACAGCCGGGCTGCCGGCCAGCTAGAAGACCAAAGGGACCCAAGTAGCAAATGGGGCCAATCACAAGCACCAAAGTCAGAGGCCATAGGGCCATCACAAAGTCCAGAAAACAGGGCCGAAGATCAGCCAAAAGCAGAACCAGGCCACCAGGCCAAGAATAGCAGAAGGGCCAGAAACCAGCCCCCACAAGAGCAAAGGGCACCACAGTGAAGAAGGACCAAGCTAGGCAACAGGCGCGGCATTACGCAGGCCGTCCACCACAGAGTCCAAACATCATACCGGCCAGGAAAATCCAGGCAACCAACACAAGCCGAACCAGGCAGCCGGCGCACGCGAACAAGCGCGCCTCCTCTGAACCAGAACCAGGGGACACTCCCACGGCACGACCATCAGGGGGGGCAGGGGGGTCCAACAATCACATACACGAAATCTAGAACAAACAAGAAAACTATAAGTAGCATACAAAGGTTAACATATGGCAAGCAAAACAAAAATCAAACTACAAAAGGCACCGAATTCAAGTCCCGACTATATCCGTCAAAAATAAAACCCGCAATAAAAAAAACAACCGGATTACGGTTAAGACTCAGAGATTAAGAATACCGTTGGAACTGCAGAACCCAAAGGAGCCCCAGAAAACAGGGCTATCCAGGCACCCAGCCGGTTTCCAGGCCGGGAGCCGGACCGCCCGGCCACGGGTACTCCAGATTTAAAATGCCAGGAAAACTCAGATAAAGAAATATGAAAAGTTAGTATCACGAAAATAGAAAAACAGCAGGAACCGAATATCACACCCTAGAGGACTATACCCTCGGAACAGCCTGATTTCAAAAATTTCCGGACCATCGGTCCGCCAACACAAGCCCTAAATGAAGGCCAAATTTAATCTAGAAAGGATCGATATTTATACTATGAAACAGAATTTTGCAAGTAAAACTAATTAAATAGAGTTTAGCTCATAAGAAGAAAGAATACTTTAATCTAAAATGAAAACAAGGAATTTAGGCAGAAAAACAACACAGATACAAAGAAATAAAACCAAAATCAGGGCAAGGGTATACTCCTCTAAGACCAAACAAACTTTAGAAAATTTTTCAATCAAATTTTGAGAAAAGAATTTCAAAATAACCAACAACAACAAAACCCCAACGCCAACCCTTACTGCGGATAAGCCTCCGCGGCCGCATTCCGATCCTGCTCCTCCCGATACTCCCACAATGACAGAACCTGAGCACCCAGATCGGGGAAAAGCTCAGCCCGCAGAAGCATCAGAACTTTGCCCATCCAGTTTTGGTACTCGGTGGTACCCAACTTAGCCAGCATGGGGTAGTCATGAGGCCCCATCTTTTCTGCCGCAGGAGCAGACTTGCCAATCCCCCAATAGCGGTTAGGAGTGGCTTCGACCAAAATTCGAACACCCGAAGCGCGGAGCCATTCAACGAATGGCTTACACACCTGAGCTTTTGCCCGAAGGATCTCCAACATAATCATAGCCCGCATATGATTATCCGGGGCTTCCCAGATATTTCGGTATTGAACCACTCGGGCAAACCACCCCTTCCCATAGTGTTTCGCCGCTTCCATTGCCTGGGAGGGGCACCCCAAACTAGCCAAGTAACGGCCCGGCTCGAGGAGGCCAAAGTAGATAAAAATCTTTGCAAACTGGTAGGCCAGCTCAGAAGCCTGGAACAGCAAACCCCAGATCTCCAAATATTCCGGCTGAGGGTTTCCCTCATCATCGAGCGTCTCGATCCGGTACATATTGGAAGCCGGCGAACTCGTGCCCTGGAAGGCCTTGACTGCTCCGTACCGCATGGCCGCATCCGAGGCCATAGCCGGGTGACGGATGCAGTCCTGGATAACCGACTGAACGAGGTGCACGAAGCGAGCCGACTTATCCTTCCAGTACTTCAACGATTCCTTGTAGGGCTGGAACATCATGAGGGAAGGGTAAACCCGTAGGAAAGGGACAAACTGCGCGATGGCCGCTACTGAGGCCAACGACTGCACAGGCCCCGTCCCTACGAGAATAACCGGAGGAAAAACCACTTCCCCGTCCCGCGCCAGAGCCGGAAAGGAGATCGTACACTGCCAGGCATCAGCCCTCTCAGGTGGAAAAATCAATTCAGCATGCTCCGGAGGTGCCGGCATAGGCTCATGACTAACCTGAGCACCACCAGGAAATAACATGCGGATCTGATGGAAATAGCGATCCAGCACAGTCTCTGGAACCGCAAACGGCGCGGACTGGCCTGTGAGCCACTCCATCCAATAGTCATACGTCACCCGCCAGTACGGATTTACCCCCGGCGGACCCGACTGCGACAACACATTCGGAAGATGGGTCACCCGCCAGTGGCGATCCGACCAAGGCCGGAACGGAACCGCTGTCGGTGAAGCATCCACTAGGCGCTGGATTGTCGGCGCCGCGTAGGAGGGCAAGGTCTGCGTGCCCGCAAACGGGGGCGACGGGGCCAGCCTGTCCTCTGGGAGACCAAAACGGTCCTCTCCCGGAAAAATTTGATACAAGTCCATGCCGTCTTGGAAATGGCGGCGACCCCCAGGCCCATGATCAGGAGGACCAACCTTAAACGGACCCATGAAAGGATCAGAAGGAAAGGTCACCACAGAATCCACCGCCACTGGAGTCAAGTTTCCCCTGACAGCGGAACCCGGACCCACCACAGTCAAATTAGTCACCACCTGATTGAATTGGGGCGACAATATATGGCCGAGAGGCCAAACAATAGAGTCATTGAGAATGACCGCAGGCGGAGTCGGCAGGACATAGGGGGGAACCTCCATCGCTGGGGGTTCACCCTGAGCCGCCGCTACCCGAGAGGATGTCCTCGGCTGAGGCACAGGCCGGGGAGCCCCCAAAGGCGCCGCATCACACGGGACCGCCCCCACCGAAACCGAACGAGACGGGCGCGGCACTTCCGAGCCGGCCTCTCCGGGGGTCGAGAGAACCCGACCCCAGGAGAGATCCATCCCCTCCGGAAACGGAGAAGGAAACTCCCGCGGAAACAACACCTTCAGAAGGTCCACCACCTGCATGTCCCCTTCAGCCATAACCTGAAAAGCCACCTCAAAGGCGGTCCACGGGGGACCCCGCCCAAGCCGTTGGGTCAGGAGAGCCACCGGAAACCCATACTGGGTCAGCAGTTCAAGCTGATGCGGCGACTCCACCTGGGGAATACGCTGCCAAAAAGCATCCGAAAAATAGAGACGGGCGACACCCGTATAATTGCCAATCCGTGGCAGCGGTTCCTCCAGCCGTGGTGCTGTGCGCAACACTTCGCGCCACCCCGGCTGCTGGGTAGAAAGAGTCGGTTGGTCCGGGAGAGACCAAATGCGCGACAGTTCGGCCACCAGCACCGAGGGCTGGGGCAGAGATTCTTGACCCGAAGATGTTTGTAAAGCCGATGTCTCAACAGTAAGCTGAGCTCGTTCACTCGCAGTCTCAACAGAAGGCGTTGGCTGCGGGGGAACAGCAGGCGTCTCAGAAGCTGGAGGTGCCTGCGGCTGTTGCAGCATGGCCTCCTCCATTGCCCCCGCCGGCTGTCCCCGCACAGGATATAACAGGTCAGACCCACCCGAATTCTGGACTGTCTCGATCATCCCCCTAACAAGCACAGCGTCCATATAGTAAGCGCGGTAACCTTCTGCCGAAGCGTCAGGATAAACCATAAGGCCCATGGAGGCGACGGGAGGACGTACCGAGCGCGGGGCCGGTCCAACCGGGGGCATCCCCGCAGGCTGCACAACCGGCGCACTAGGAGCCGGTAAACGAGCCCGCGGAGGATGCACCCAGCCCGGCACCGATCCCGGCAGACCACCCCCGCTCCCCACAACAGATGGACGCAATGTAGACACTCCACCCACTGAGCGGAACATAAATTCTGAAGAGGAGCCGACCGACGTGACCCCTTGGGATACGGCGCATTCCGAGCCGTCTAACCCAGAGGAAACCGCAGACGGAGCCCCGACGCCAGCAAGGGCCGCCTCAGCTGACTCAGCCGAGACAACCACCACCGGAGAAGAGTGATCGGCCGGCGGCAGAAATCCCGATTCTTCTTGAAGCAGTTTGTCCGGAGTCTCTGGAAGCCCTTCCGGTGGCTGAATAGAATAGGAATAGCCCGATGTGTCCATAGCCTGAGCCTCCGGAGACCGGTCGGTAGAACTGGGGCGGTTACCAGCCCCGTTCACACCCGACGGTCCCGGGAGACAAGCGGCAGCCACGTCACCCGGCCCAGAGATTTCCTCTAAAGTCTCGACCACTGTTGGCGTGTCGACGATCTGTTCATATGTGGTCCTGGACGGTTCGGTAGACAATCCAGTAGCTGTAGTCGTCAAGATAGACTCCTGCGATCCCTGCCAACGAACTCGCTTCGGATCAGGACTCCTCTCTGATGGCAAAAGATCCGGCACGCGTTGGCGCTCAACCGCCTGTGAAGCCGCCTTCCTATCTTCCCGCTCACGCCTAGCCGCTCTAAAAGCACGCCGATTAGGTTTGGGTCGCGGTTCCGGCCCAACAAACGCCGGGTCAACCCGAGCCGGCCTCTCCGACCAAGGTACGTCTGTCAGCCAGGTCAGGGCGGGAACCGGGTGTGTCTGCGGGCGCGAAGACCGAATCGACAACACCGGCTCCCAAACCCAATCCTTTTTACCGGCGGCACCTTCTCGCAAACACAACGGCACGGCAGCTTCTGTCGGCAGCGGAGGATCAAAAGCAACTGCATAAAAATTTGCTAGATCAGTGATAGTCTCCGGCTTACCCTTCTGCGAATAGCAAGATGTCCTACGGAGCTGAACGAACTGCTGCGGGCCAAATTCCGGATCAAAATGGATGAAGGCCTGGACTGTCAAAATCACATCCCGAACATCTTTGATGCCGTACTCGAGTTCAGTGACATTGGGAAGTGGGTGCATGCCACCCCGACCTGGACTCTTCGGTTTCAGGAACTGTGCCGGATACCGAAGAATATGCTCCTGTTGCCACCTGACACCCGCATCGGCACGGGACGGATTCACTGGTGGAGGTCGAGGGGTAACCTCATGGTCAGCCATCCAAGCACATGGCCCTAGAGGCAAGGCCTCCTGAAGATCCCTCTCCTGAGCCCGGTCAGCAATGAGCCGGTTCAAATAGCCTAATTCCACTGCCGAATTCCGGGTATCAATATTCAAAGTTACCAGCAGGCGGCGAATATCGTTCAAGACCGTACACCCAATCAAGGCATAGGTCGTATTGAAGAACAACGGTGCCAGTAAGGCCTGCAAAAAATGCCAAGACGGAACTTGGAACAGCAAAACATAGACTGGAATCACATAGATCTGGATACTGGAGCTTGCAGCCAAAGGCACACGAGGATTCAGGTGATCCCGCTCATGGTAAAACCGGTGCAGGTCGCGTGGCACAGCTAACTGAATCAAAGCAAGAGATTCGTGGGCCTTAACCCCCCAGAACTCCTGGTAAAGTCCCTCCAGATCCCAACATAGGAAGCCCGCGTCGAGAGCCCTCTGATGAATTACTGGAAGCTCGTCAATGAGAGCGCCGATGGTAGCCAATACACGGACTGCTGACGCCAAGGAAGGCTGCATACGACGCAAATTCCGAATCATATCGAGATATGACTGGAAATGGTTGGAATCTGCCGAGTCCCGAAACGAGATGAACGGGACCTTGGAATTAACACAGCGTGAAGCTATGTCATCATAAGAAACCAGAGAAAAAGTGCGAGGCAACTCCTCCGGGGAGAGTACGGGAAGCCGAGGCCTCCGGCGGGCGGATCCGGACGGAGTAGACTCAGTCCGATCCTCTCCCGCAGGAGGGTGGCCCCCCGCGGCTCCCTCTGGTTGCGGTGAAGAAGTACTCTGCTCTCCGGTTCCCGCTGACTCAGACCCCGCTTCAGATTCTAAGAATTGAACCCGTTTTTGACTCATGTTCGAAAAACAAAACAAATACTCTACAAAGTCGCAAACCCTTTTTCCCTATTCTCGGTCTAAAGTACAAAAAGAATACGGAACAAAACAACCTGACAAAGGGGATGATCCGTTCCGAAACAAAGGCGTCACAGCCAGACCCAACCCAATCGACCAAGAGAAAAGAAAACCAACTAAAACAAAAACACAAAAAATAACTATACAATATACGTATATATAGGTATATAGAATAAGAAAGAACCACAATTACTCAATGTGCAGCGTCTGTGATGACGGGTTCAAAACAGTTCGTGCTGGAATAGTGATAGGCGGAGGAAGTGTTTCGAGCAAATCAAGAACACCCGAACCCCCCATACTAGAATAGTGAAAAGTCAAAGCTTCTGTGGAAGTAGGTGTCGGAGTGTCAGCAACCGCCGGAAAAAATAAAGAATTTCTCTCAAAAAGATGACGTTGTCCTAACGCAGTATACTCGGTCCTAGGAGGTAAATATAATTTCGTAGCGGAAACTCCAAATTCTTTAGCCGCTGTTAACAAAGGCTGAAAAAGTGCTGGGGCCGACAAATTTAAATAGGCATAGTGCTCAATTCGAAGAAATTTACTAAGGACCGCTGGCATCACAGCGCAAAATTCTAGAATTCAAGTAAATTAAGAACAAAGAATAAAAAGAAGAAACCTACCAAATTACCCAAATTGCAAACCGTCTTGACAGGGGCACCCACTAGGTACCAAGTGATACTAAAAGAAAAAAGTGCAAAAGGTTAAAATAACAAGATACACAAAAAATATACATATACACAGATGTGAAAACAAAAAGTGCGTATTATTCCATATCAGTGGCTACATGGAACAAAGAAACGTACTCCCGATACGCGACCTCGTAAGTGGGGTTATCCCCTGTCCGAGGTGAAATTCGACTCGGAACGGGTACACTATCCCCCCTTTCTACAACCGCGTGAAATAAAGAGTTATATTCAACAAAAAACCACTCCGAGGTATTATTAAACGTAGAATGCGGCTCTACTCGCATAGGTAAAGGTAGAGCTGTCGGGTCATTATAGAAACAACGCCAAATTCGCTGATCCATTTTGCGCTGTCTCTCTTGCCGTTCGCGCTGTTCTTTTTCCGCTTGCCGACGAGCCTCCAAGACAGTTATAGTTTCTTGAAGGAGCTGCCGAGCGGACTTTCTAGGGAGCACTGGTTCCGAGAATTCAGGAGGCGGAGTGAGAGGTTTCGCAAATTTAAATTTTGGTACTTCAAGAAAATTTTGAAATTTACTCCAAACTTTAGGCATAATTACAAATTTAAGAGCTCTTGGGAATATTACTCCACCAGTAGATGAACAAATACCACGATGATAATAAAAGTGCATATACAATAAAATACGTATATAGATACCTCCAACTATTCCAGATGATAGCCAGCACCAAGGAAATCACTGGCACCCTAAAAATACGTGCAGAGGTGTCAACATCAAATCAAGAAATGTCGGAACTGGTCAAAGAAACCAATTTATTCTAAAGAAAGTACGGTAAAAAGATCATGGAAAAGAAGCAAAAACCCAAACTTAAATGTAGAAAAATTCAGTGTTGTTTTCGCACACAACCAGTTTAATCAAGGGAGAAAAGAACTTTACCAGAATAACTTTAATCTAAGGTAGAAGAATTTAGATATTCCGAAATAATAGCCGCAAAACTGCAAAATTTGCAAAAATATTGTAAACTCACAATAACTAGATGTAGACCTCTCAAGGTGCCCACCGTCAAGCAAACACAAAAAAATACGTAAACCCTCTGAAAATAAACACAAACAAAAAGGTTAAGACAAATAAATGTTAAAACAAAAAGTGAATTAAATAGGGAAAGTGAGTAAAACATTTTTATTATACAAAAAGTGAGATCATAAGACGGATATAGCCGGGACAACATACGTACGTACTAAAATGAAGATAAAACCCAGAAAATATCCACGAGCTCATTGGACGGGCTGATTTTCCGCCACGAAAGGTTTCAACCGGTTTACGTGGATATTTTCCGGAGGGGCATTATTCCGTAAAGTAGACTGAATCTGGCAATTGGTAGGGGACAATACCTTGAGAACCCGGTATGGCCCTTCAAAAACAGGTAAATATTTGCGACTCTGACCCTTCGGAATATTGGCTCGGGAGACATCCTTCCAAACCAACATATCTTTTTTGTACTGGACGATCTTGACTTTAGCGTCATATGTGGCCTTCCGCTTTTTTGAGGATAGCCTCCATATGCTGCTTCAGAATTCTCCGTGTATAGCGCAATCGGTCTCGCAATTCATCAAGATATGTCGGAAGGAAGTCACGAACCTTAGGGTCAGGTGTAGTTAAAAAGTTTTCTGAAAACAACCGCGGGTCCCGCCCATGTATCACATAATAGGGGGATTCCCCGGTTGAAGAATGTGGGGCCGCCCGATAAGCGAACAGCACCCAAGGCAACAATTGATCCCACTCCCGAGAAAAAGCTAGCATACATTTTTTAAGCAAACCCTTAAGCGTACCGTTGAGGCGTTCGCACGCCCCATTCGACTCGGGATGGTAAGCAGTAGTACGTACTTTCTTAGTCCCCATTAATTTACACAATTCTTCCATGAGACTAGAACAAAATGGAGTACCCCGGTCCGTTATGAGTTCACGGGGAGCCCCATGAACAGCTAAAATATTTTCAGCAAAGACCTTTGCAATGGTGAGAGTTTTTTCATTAGGCATAGCAAAAGCCCACCCCCACCGAGACAAAAAATCAACCACTACTAAAATTTTGCTGTTACCTGTCTTGGACGTGGGCGCATGCATCACGTCCATAGCCAACCTCTCAAACGGAGCTTCAACCGGGGTAAAAAATTTCAAATAAGCTTGTGGCTTAGCGGGCCCCGGGTTACACGCCGCACACGCCGTGCAGCGCGCAAGGTATTGTCCCATATCTGTGCCCATGGATGGCCAGTAATATTTTGATGCCAGCCATCCTTGCAT